>JAHHZJ010000242.1:0-31393 GCA_021437245.1 Aegilops speltoides | reverse complement strand
ATTTAAGCAAGGCCATTTAATTTCATCGATCATTTCGTGGTTAGCTGTTGATTGTGGATGTATTAAAGATTTTTCAACTAAGGCATTCTAATGTTGCTGTACGCCCAAGATACCAATGATGAAACTTGTTACTACCTTCAGATTTTTGCACTGGCATCGCTTATAGATTACATACCTCACTTTCATGAGATAAGTTAATTTTTTTGTACAATGTCACCAAAATGCCAAGGCGCTGATGTCATTTTATTTTGGTTAAACCGCATTGCATAATTATGAAGACAAGAGGAAAGGTCAAGAGTGGGCACCTCCTCCTACTAGTCTCTTTTGATTATCAAGAGGAAAGATCAAGTTTTTATGTTTGATCGATTATCAAGATTGGGATAGCAATTTTAAGGTCCCCCAGTTCTAAATGATATTTACCTTTGAGGTACATGGTTTGGTAATTTTTGTACCGCCATTAGTTAATAATGCTAGTTACCTTCAGACTTTTGTATTTGGTTTAATGCTCATGCACAAGTAGTGTTATAGCCCGCTTATTAGGGGATGATAGACTACTCATATCAATAAGGAATTCTTCTTTCCGGAGCCCATTCGACGTAACTCCAAAGTTGCGTGTCAGCTTGGAGTAGTTTCAGATGGGCTGACCAACCGAAGTTGTCCCCGGTGCGCACGAGTGAGGACAAAGTGCGCAGTAAAAGACTAGTATTGATCTCAGGGGTACCAGATCCGGCCAGAGTAACGACCACCGCGGTGTGTCCGGGCGCATAGTTGGTATCGTGAGACCTCGATGTTACACGGATGGTTGCGATAGTGCACGGTCATGTTGTTCATGACGCTTAGACCCGTCAGGCACACGGCATGGCACATGTACGGACCGATGCATGACGATAAAAGCCAAGAGGGAACGTTTCGTATTCTCGACGAGGACGCTGGTTCCTCCGAGTGTGGGTGTATGTAATAGCCTCGGCTTATTAGGGATGATAGACTACTCATCAATAAGAAATTCTTCTTTTTCCCGGAGCCCATTTCGACGTAACTCCAAAGTTAAGCGTGCTCACTTTGGAGTAGTTTCAGATGGGTGGCCGATCGAAGTTGTTCCCGGTGCGCACGCAGTGAGGACAAAGTGCGCAAAAAGACTAGTATTGATCTCAGGGGCTGCCTAGATCCCGCCAGAGTAACGACCACGCATGGTGTGTCCGGGCGCATAAAGCTAGTATACCGATGTCAAACTTGTTACCTTTACATTTTGTATTGTTAATTTTATAGAAACCTTCCAAAGGCTAGAGTTTATTGAAATCTGCTCAAGAAACCATTGTGTTGTACCTCGTAATAAACTAACTACTCTAACGCTGCACTAGCCAACGGATTAGTGTACATTTGTAGTATTCAATGGTGTTGCATTAGCGTATGGATAAATAGTAGTGCAAGCTTTCCTGCATATGTGCTCAAGAAAACTACTACCTGTTTTTCTAAATACTAGACGCTTGGGTACTTTAAAATGAACCGCTAAAACATCTTATATTAAGGAACAGAGGTGTAGAGTTCACTCAAATTATCCCTGAAAGCTAGTCACACCTTTGTTAAAATTAATGTTCATTATGTTATCGGAGGAGGTCTCAGATGTTTGTCTCTAATGCCTGCTTCACTACATACCCGACATCATGATGTAATGTTAAGTCATTTCCTTTGTACAAAGCAGTAACTAAATTGTCAAGGCGGTGATGGTTTTGTTAAACCCTTTGCTTGTTTCCTAATTCCCAAATGGTCAGCTTTAAGTTGGTTCTAAATGTCACTTTGCAATTGACTTTGAGCTGTCAAGAATATTCAAATGTTGGAAAGTAAACATCAAGTTTTAGCTCTTTTGATACCACCATGAATAGTGAACTCTAAAATTTATGGTGGCAAAGAACAACAAATGTTCTAGTGCTTTCAGAGTTTCATTAGGGAACTATATTCGTAGTCGTGGGCAAAAACATAATCTATTTTGGAGTGCTGATTGTTTTTTTTGCCGCGGCACCCACAAATGTTATTCCCTGATGAAACTTGGCAGACACTTAAAACAATTGTCATTCTTTGCCACCAAATTTTTTTTGAATTTTTTTGAACTTTTTTATATTTTACTATTCATGGTGGTAGCATAAGAGCTAACTCGGATGGGCACTTTCCAACACTTTTTTCATGAATGCAAATGACATTGACATATAGGTGATGTTTTCTGAACATTTTGGTATCTTATCTGCATTTTTCTGATTTAGTATGAATTAGTTATGAAGTTTTCAAACCGAGGGTCAAACGGTCAAAGGGCAAAAGCATAAGAGGAGCAAAGTGACTTGGATGAATCGGTGACTTTGGGAATTAGGGGTAAAATGCATTTAGTGGGACACAACTAGGGGCATAAATCTAATTATCCCTTTTATTTTAGTAGAACTGCACAAAATTTGCTTAAAAGAAGAGGAAAGGTCAGGAATGGCTCTGCTTTAAACAAACTATGTATACCTTCCCGACATCACCGTTGTTGCTTTTATTTATTCCTTCAAACAGTGGTTAGAAATGTTTTGCTACCTTTTCCCATTAAGAAATTGGAATGCTTATATTTGTGAGTCTATGCTTCAACTAGTGCCACTTTTATAGTAATCACACTTTCAATATCTATGCAAACAGGATGCTCGATTTTAGTGGAGCTGCACAAAAGTCCAACTGTTCAACATTAGAGCATGTTTATTTCAAACCTTTATATCCAATTGGTGACACTATGAGCTGTTCATTACGAAGGTACACGGTTTGCTAATATCTTGCTACTCTTTTTGTAATCGGTTGGGGAACGTAGTAATTTCAAAATTTTCCTACGCACACGCAAGATCATGGTGATGCATAGCAACAAGATGGGAGAGTTTTGTCCACGTACCCTCGTAGACCGAAAGCAGAAGCGTTAGAACAACGCGGTTGATGTAGTTGTACGTCTTCACGGGCCGACCGATCAAGCACCGAAACTACGGCACCTCCGAGTTCTAGCACACGTTCAGCGATCCAAGTACCGAACGTACGGCACCTCCGAGTTCAGCACACGTTCAGCTCGATGACGATCCCCAGGCTCTGATCCAGCAAAGCGTCGAGAATGAGTTCCGTCAGCACGACGGCGTGGTGACGATGATGATGTTCTACCGGTGCTGGGCTTCGCCTAAACTCCACGACGATATGACCGAGGTGGAATATGGTGGAGGGGGCACTGCACACGGCTAAGGAACGATCCGTAGATCAACTTGTGTGTCTATGGGGTGCCCCCGCCTCGTATATAAAGGAGCCAGGGGAGGAGGCGGCCGCCAAGGAGGGCGCGCCAGGGGGAGTCCTACTCCCACCGGAGTAGGACTCCTTCTTTCCAAGTAGGAGTTGGAGAAGGGGAAAGAGGAGGAAGAGAGGAAGGAAGGGGGTGCCGCCCCTTCCCTTGTCCTATTCGGACTAGGAAGGGGCGGCGCGGCCCCTCCCCGGCTCCTTCCCTCTTCCCTCGAGGCCCATGTAGGCCCAATAACCCCCGGGGGTTCTCGTAACCTCCTGTACTCGGTAAAATGTCGATTTCACCGGAACGATTCCGATGTCCAAATATAGGCTTCCAATATATCGATCTTTATGTCTCGACCATTTCGAGACTCCTCGTCATGTCCGTGATTACATCCGGACTCCAAACAAACTTCGCACATCAAAACTTATAAACTTATAATAAAACCGTCAATCGTAATGTTAAGCGTGCGGACCCTACGGGTTCGAGAACTATGTAGACATGACCTAGAACCATTCTCGGTCAATAACCAATAGCGGGACCTGGATGCCCATATTGGTTCCTACATATTCTACGAAGATCTTTATTGGTCAAACCGCATAACAACATACGTTGTTCCCTATGTCATCGGTATGTTACTTGCCCGAGAATCGATCGTCGGTATCCAATACCTAGTTCAATCTCGTTACCGCTAAGTCTCTTTACTCATTCTGTAATGCATCATCTCGTAACCAACCCATTGGTCACATTGCTTGCAAGGCTCATAGTGATGTGCATTACCGAGAGGGCCCAGAGATACCTCTCCGACAATCAGAGTGACAAAACCTAATCTCGAAATACGCCAACTCAACATGTACCTTCGGAGACACCTGTAGTACTCCTTTATAATCACCCAGTTACGTTGTGACGTTTGGTAGCACCCAAAGTGTTCCTCCGACAAACGGGAGTTGCATAATCTCATAGTTACAGGAACATGTATAAGTCATGAAGAAAGCAATAGCAACATACTAAACGATCAAGTGCTAGGCTAACGGAATGGGTCATGTCAATCACATCATTCTCCTAATGATGTGATCCCGTTAATCAAATGACAACTCTTTTGTCCATGGCTAGGAAACTTAACCATCTTTGATTCACGAGCTAGTCAAGTAGAGGCATACTAGTGACACTATGTTTGTCTATGTATTCACACATGTATTATGTTTCCGGTTAATACAATTCTAGCATGAATAATAAACATTTATCATGAAATAAGGAAATAAATAATAACTTTATTATTTCCTCTAGGGCATATTTCCTTCAGTCTCCCACTTGCACTAGAGTCAATAATCTAGTTCACATCACCATGTGATTTAACACCAATATTCATATCTGTATATGATTAACACCCACAGTTCACATCGTCATGTGACCAACACCCAAAGGGTTTACTAGAGTCAATAATCTAGTTCACATCGCTATGTGATTAACACCCAAAGAGTACTAAGGTGTGATCATGTTTTGCTCGTGAGAGAAGCTTAGTCAACGGGTCTGTCACATTCAGAGCCATATGTATTTTACAAATATTCTATGTCTACAATGCTTTGCACGGAGCTACTCTAGCTAATTGCTCCCACTTTCAATATGTATCCAGATTGAGACTTAGAGTCATCTGGATCGGTGTAAAAGCTTGTATCGTTGTAATTTTTACGATGAGCTCTTTTATCACTTCCATTATCGAGAAATATCTCCTTAGTTCTCACTAAGGATATTCTTGACCGATGTCCAGTGATCTACTCTAAGATCAAAATTGTATTCCTTTGTCAAACTCAGAGCAAGGTATACAATAGGTCTGGTTCACAGCATAGCATACTTTATAGAACCTATGACTGAGGCATAGGGAATGACTTTTCATTCTCTTTCTATTTTCTGCCATGGTCGGTTCTTGAGTCTTACTCAACTTCACACCTTTGCATCACAGGCAAGAACTCCTTCTTTGACTGTTCCATTTTGAACTATTCAAAATTTTATCAAGGTATGTACTCATTGAAAAAATCTTATCAAGCGTCTTGTTCTATCTATATAGATCTTCATGCTCAATGTGTAAGCAGCTTCACCGAGGTCTTGCTTTGAAAAACTCTTTTTCAAGTATCCTTTCATGCTATCCAGAATTTCTATATCATTTCCAATAAACAATATGTCATCCATATATAATATTAGAAATGCTATAGAGCTCCCACTCACTTTCTTGTAAATACAGGCTTCTCAAAAGTCTGTATAAAACCATATGCTTTGATCAACTCATCAAAGCGTATATTCCAACTCCGAGAGGCTTGCACCAGTCCATAAATGGATCGCTGGAGCTTGCACACTTTGTTAGCACCTTTTGGATCGACAAAACCTTCTGGTTGCATCATATACAACTCTTCTTCCAGAAATCCATTCAAGAATGTAGTTTTGACATCCATTTGCCAAATTTCATAATCATAAAATGCAGCAATTGCTAACATGATTCGGACAGACTTAAGCATCGCTATGGGTGAGAAAGTCTCATTGTAGTCAACCCCTTGAACTTGTCGAAAACCTTTCGCAACAAGTCGAGCTTTATAGACAATTACATTACCATCAGCGTCATTCTTCTTCTTAAAATCCATTTATTCTCAATGGCTTGCCGATCATCGGCAAGTCAATCAAAGTCCATACTTTGTTTTCATACATGGATCCCATCTCGATTTCATGGCCTCCACCATTTTGCGAATCTGGGCTCTTCATCGCTTCCTCATAGTTCGTAGGTTCATCATGGTCTAGTAACATGACTTCCAGAACATGATTACCGTACCACTCAGTGCGATCTTACTCTGGAAGACCTACGAGGTTTGGTAGCAACTTGATCTGAAGTTTCATGATCATCATCATTAACTTCCTCACTAATTGGTGTAGGAATCACTAGAACTGATTTCTGTGATGAACTACTTTCCAATAAGGGAGAAGGTACAATTACCTCATCAAGTTCTACTTTCCTCCCACTCACTTCTTTTGAGAGAAACTCCTTCTCCAGAAAGGATCCATTCTTAGCAACGAATGTTTTGCCTTCGGATCTGTGATAGAAGGTGTACCCAACAGTTTCCTTTGGGTATTCTATGAAGATGCACTTTTCTGATTTCGGTTCGAGCTTATTAGGTTGAAAACCTTTTTCATATAAGCATCGCAACTCCAAACTTTAAGAAACGATAGCTTAGGTTTACTGCTAAACCATAGTTCATACGGTGTCGTTTTAACGGATTTAGATGGTGCCCTATTAAACGTGAATGCAGCTGTCTCTAATGCATAACCCCAAAACGATAGTGGTAAACTGATAAGAGACATCATAGATCGCACCATATCTAGTAAAGTACGATTACGACGTTCGTACACACCATAACGTTGTGGTGTTCCAGGTGGCGTGAGTTGTGAAACTATTCCACATTGTTTTATATGAAGGCCAAACTCATAACTCAAATATTCTCCTCCAAAATCAGATCGTAGAAACTTTATTTTCTTGTTACGATGATTTTCCACTTCACTCTGAAATTCTTTGAACCTTTCAACTATTTCAGACTTATGTTTCATCAAGTAGATATACCCATATCTGCTCAAATCATCTTGTGAAGGTCAGAAAATAACGATACTTGCCACGAGCATCAACACTCATTGGATCGCATACATCGGTATGTATTATTTCCAATAAGTCAAGAGCTTGTTCCATTGTTCGAGAACGGAGTTTTAGTCATCTTGCCCAAAAGGCACGGTTCGCAAGCATCAAATGATTCATAACCAAGTGATTCCAAAATCCATCTTTATGGAGTTTCTTCATGCGCTTTACACCGATATGACGCAAATGGCAATTGCCACAAATAAGTTGCACTATCATTATTAACTTTGCATCTTTTGGCATCAATATTATGAATATGTGTATCATCACGATCGAGATCCAACAAACTATTTTCATTGGGTGTATGACCATTGAAGGTTTTATTCATGTAAATGAACAACAATTATTCTCTCGATTTTAAATGAATAACCGTATTGCAATAAACATGATCAAATCATATTCATGCTCAACGCAAACATCAAATAACATTTATTTAGGTTTAACACTAATCCCGAAAGTATAGGGAGTGTGCGATGATGATCATATCAATCTTGGAACTACTTCCAACACTAATCGTCACTTCCCCTTCAACTAGTCTCTGTTTATTCTGTAACTCCTGTTCGAGTTACTAATCTTAGCAACCGAACAAGTATCAAATACTCAGGGGCTACTATAAACACTAGCAAGGCACACATTAATAACCTGTATATCAAATATACCCTCATTCACTTTGCCATCTTTCTTATCTACCAAATATTCAGGGCATTTCCGCTTCCATTGACTATTTCCTATGCAGTGTAAGCACTCAGTTTTAGGCTATGGTCCAGCTTTGGGCTTCTTCGCAGGAGTGACAACTTGCTTGTCTTTCCACTTGAAGTTCCCTTTCTTTCTCTTTGCCCTTCTCTTGAAACTAGCGGTCTTGTCAATCATCAACACTTGATGCTCTTTCTTGATTTCTACCTTCGTCGATTTCAACATCACGAAGAGCTCGGGAATCGTTTTTGTCATCCCTTGCATACTATAGTTCATCACGAAGTTCTAGTAACTTAGTCATGGTGACTAGAGAATTCTGTCAATCACTATCTTATCTGGAAGATTAACTCCCACTTGATTCAAGCGATTGAAGTACCCAAAAAATCTGGGCACATGCTCACTAGTTGAGCGATTCTCCTCCATCTTTTAGCTATAGAACTTGTTGGAGACTTCATATCTCTCAACTCGGGTATTTGCTGGAAATATTAACTTCAACTCCTAGAACATCTCATATGATCCATGACGTTCAAAACATCTTTGAAGTCCCGATTCTAAGCCGTTAAGCATGGTGCACTAAACTATCAAGTAGTCATCATATTGAGCTAGACAAACGCTCATAACGCCCGCATCCGCTCCTGCAATAGGTCTGTCACCTAGCGTGCATTAAGGACATAATTCTTCAGGCAGCAATGAGGATAAACCTCGGATCACGGATCCAATCCGCATCATTGCTACTAACATTTTTCAACACAATTTTCTAGGAACATATCAAAATAAACATATGAAAGCAACAACGCGAGCTATTGATCTACAACATAATTTGCAAAATACTACCAGGACTAAGTTCATGATAAATTTAAGTTCAATTAATCATATTACTTAAGAACTCCCACTTAGACAGACATCTCTCTAGTCATCTAAGTGATCACGTGATCCAAATCAACTAAACCATGTCCGATCATCACGTGAGATGGAGTAGTTTCAATGGTGAACATCACTATGTTGATCATATCTACTATATGATTCACGCTCGACCTTTTGGTCTCCGTGTTCCGAGGCCATATCTCAGATATGCTAGGCTTGTCAAGTATGACCTGAGTATTCGCGCAGTGCAACTGTTTTGCACCCGTTGTATTTGAATGTAGAGCCTGTCACACCCGATCATCACGTGGTGTCTCAGCACGAAGAACTTTCGCAATGGTGCATACTCAGGGAGAACACTTCTTGATTATTAGTGAGAGCTCATCTTAAAATGCTACCGTCAATCAAAGCAAGATAAAATGCATAAAGGATAAACATCACATGCAATCAATATAAGTGATATGATATGGCCATCATCATCTTGTGCTTGTGATCTCCATCTTCGAAGCACCGTCGTGATCACCATCGTCATCGGCGCGACACCTTGATCTCCATCGTAGCATCGTTGTCGTTACTCCATCTATTGCTTCTACGACTATCGCTACCGCTTAGTGATAAAGTAAAGCAATTACAGGGCATTTGCATTTCATACAATAAAGCGACAACCATATGGCTCCTCCCAGTTGCCGATAACTTCGGTTACAAAACATGATCATCTCATACAATAAAATATAGCATCACGTCTTGACCATATCACATCACAACATGCCCTGCAAAAACAAGTTA
Source organism: Aegilops speltoides (assembly GCA_021437245.1). Taxonomy (NCBI): domain Eukaryota; kingdom Viridiplantae; phylum Streptophyta; class Magnoliopsida; order Poales; family Poaceae; genus Aegilops; species Aegilops speltoides. The sequence continues at coordinate 22,109 of JAHHZJ010000242.1, read as the reverse complement.
GACGTCCTCTACTTTGTTGTTACAAATTTTACGTGGCTGCTATGGGCTTTAGCAAGAACCGTTCTTACCTACGCATCAAAACCACAACGATAGTTCGTCAAGTTGGTGCTGTTTTAACCTTCGCAAGGACTGGGCGTAGCCACACTCGATTCAACTAAAGTGAGAGAGACAGACACCCGCCAGCCACCTTTAAGCACGAGTGCTCGTAGCGGTGAAACCAGTCTCGCGTAAGCGTCTGCTGCATGTTGGTCCGGGCCGCTTCATCTCACAATACCGCCGACCTAAAGTATGACATGCTGGTAAGCAAGATGACTTGTATCGCCCACAACTCACTTGTGTTCTACTCGTGCATATAACATCAACGCATAAAACCTAGGCTTGATGCCATGTTGGGGAACGAGCAATTTCAAAAAAATCCTACGCACACGCAAGATCATGGTGATGACATAGCAACGAGAGGGGAGAGTATTGTCCACGCACTCGTGAGACCGTAAGCGAAGCGCTATGACAACGCTGTTGATGTAGTCGACGCCTTCACGATCCGACCGATCCAAGTACCGAACGACGGCACCTCCGAGTTCAGCACACGCTCAGCTCGATGACGATCCCCGGCCCGATCTAGCAAAGCGTCGGGATGAGTTCCACAAGACGATGGCATGGTGACGATGATGATGTTCTACGGCGCAGGCTTCGCCTAAACTCCGCGACGATATGACCGAGGTGGAATATGGTGGAGGGGGCACCGACACGGCTAAGGAATGATCCGTAGATCAACTTGTGTGCCTATGGGTGCCCCCGCCTCAGATATAAAGGAGCCAAGGGGAGGAGGCGGCCGCCAAGGAGGGCGCGCCAGGGGGGAGTCCTACTCCCACCGGAGTAGGACTCCTTCTTTCCACGTAGGAGTAAGAGAAGGGGAAAGAGGAGGAAGAGAGGAAGGAAAGGGGGTGCCGCCGCTTCCCTTGTCCTATTCGGACTAGGAAGGGGAGGCGCGCCCCTCCTCGCTCCTTCCTCTTCTCCTCGAGGCCCATGTAGGCCCAATAACCCCCGGGGGTTCCGTAACCTCCCTACTCAAAATGCGATTTCACCCGAACGATTCCGATGTCCAAATATAGGCTTCCAATATATCGATCTTTATGTCTTGACCGTTTGAGACTCCTCGTCATGTCCGTGATCACATCCGGACTCCAAACAAACTTCGTACATCAAAACTTATAAACTCATAATAAAACCGCCATCGTAACGTTAAGCGTGCGGACCCTACGGGTTCGAGAACTATGTAGACATGACCTAGAACCATTCTCGGTCAATAACCAATAGCGGGACCTGGATGCCCATATTGGTTCCTACATATTCTACGAAGATCTTTATCGGTCAAACCGCATAACAACATACGTTGTTCCCTTTGTCATCGGTATGTTACTTGCCCGAGATTCAATCGTCGGTATCCAATACCTAGTTCAATCTCGTTACCGGCAAGTCTCTTTACTCGTTATGTAATGCATCATCTCGTAACCAACCCATTGGTCACATTGCTTGCAAGGCTTATAGTGATGTGCATTACCGAGAGGGCCTAGAGATACCTCTCCGACAATCGGAGTGACAAAACCTAATCTCGAAATACGCCAACTCAACATGTACCTTCGGAGACACCTGTAGTACTCCTTTATAATCACCCAGTTACGTTGTGACGTTTGGTAGCACCCAAAGTGTTCCTCCGGCAAACGGGAGTTGCATAATCTCATAGTTACAGGAACATGTATAAGTCATGAAGAAAGCAATAGCAACATACTGAACGATCAAGTGCTAGGCTAACGGAATGGGTCATGTCAATCACATCATTCTCCTAATGATGTGATCCCGTTAATCAAATGACAACCCTTTTGTCCATGGCTAGGAAACTTAACCATCTTTGATTCACGAGCTAGTCAAGTAGAGGCATACTAGTGACACTATGTTTGTCTATGTATTCACACATGTATTATGTTTCCGGTTAATACAATTCTAGCATGAATAATAAACATTTATCATGAAATAAGGAAATAAATAATAACTTTATTATTGCCTCTAGGGCATATTTCCTTCATAGATCTTTCCTTTTGAGCTACATATTTGTATATGATCCGTGAATCATTGAGATGCATTAACATGTTGATCTTATGTATGGGAATTGTACTAGCTAGTTTTAGTTGCGACGCCAGATCCAAGTGGCTGATCTTTGCTTTTGAGCTACATATTTGTATATGATCCGTGAATCATTGAGATGCATTAACAGCTACTTATTTCGTTCGCCGTTGTTTACAAGTTACCGATTGATCACTAGCTAGCCTACAAATGCGCACCGGCAGTTTTATTTACGATGCAAGATGCAAAGTGGCAGTTTTTTGAATAAAAATGCCTACCTCAAGAAACCGACAAACTACACTATCGATCCTACACGGATAAAAATGCCTACCTCAAGAAACCGACAAGTTACACTATCGATCCTACACGGATAAATAGCGATCACGACGCATTACCTCCTTTTCGGTTTGTAGGGCTCAATTCAAGAAACGACCCACTCGATCCTACACTAATAAATAGCGGATCATGCACGCATTAGTACCTCCTTTCCGGCTTGCGTGGCTTAATTCAAACCTCTCACCAACCAAGGCACTCCTCCGTCCGGTTTATTAGTCCCGTGAGCAAAGCAAAGAAGACCAAGGCATGGCAATAATTAACGGCATGTAGAAGTTTGCTTCAATTAATTCCAGCGGTTTATGGTTGCATGCGTTCTTGGTCATGCGACTGCAGCATGGTGCTTCACAGACACCGCGAGTTTATTTCGAGTGCTCGCATGCAATGCCATAATTAAGGCAGCTAATCGATGTAAAAAGATACGCTTTTAATTGTTGGGCTTTTTAAATCCGTGAAATCATTATTAACAAGGAGGAGATGATTCGAGTGCACTGCTTGACCGCCATGCCGGGCGTATGCACCCAAATGGGACGGACGACAAATATAATTTCAGTTTCCTAGTTTTCCACGAAGTCGGGCGCTTAAGCCATTATGCATTGAATTCACGACCGTCGTATACCTTCCCCTATAAGTATTGTTTCAAGATTCTCCAAAGGCCACCATGACCCAACTCGCCATATCCTCATAAGCCCCCACCAGCCCAACGCCGCCGCCACGCCCACCATGCCTCACCCGTCATGTAGGCGACACCGAGGCGGTCACCGCCGAACTAGTGTTCGGTTTTCACCGAAGGCGCATTTGAGGGAGGAGGCATTCTATCTGCTTTTAGATGGCAATGCATGATCAAGGAGTTGTTGGAGCGCGACCGCATGGCGGAGGAGCAGGAGTTGTTGAGCGCGACCGTCAAGCGGAGGAGCAGCGAACGCTGATTTGCGCCTGGCCGACATGGAGCAGCAGCGATCGACACTCGAAGTCGCGAGCAGAGCGCTCAAGAATCGGGCCGACCACGGAGGCCGGGCGCCTGCAATAGCCCCGAGGCTGTCGGCACGCACGCTGTCGCAATGCCGATTTTACTACCAGCTCGCCAAGTGGGTTTCCGCTGAAGACAAAGCTTGGTGACCACGCCGCATGGAAAGGGCCACGCGCTGCGAGCAACGCTACTCTATCGCACCTCCGCAAGTCCGAGGCGAGGCGCAGGACGCCGTGCCGCAAGCGCGGTACCGCCGCATCGCCTAGTTAGCTAAGAGTGTTAGTACTTGTCTAGTGGGAGTAGATAGTTAACTTGGCTATGATGGTTGTCAACGTGGAAGTTCAAGATTTATATGTGGATCGACTCACATTTTGCTCAATGTTGAACTTTCCGCTTGAACGTATGGAATGGGCTGTTATTTTTTTAAATGGGTTGTATTTGTCCTCCACGGGTTTAGAGGCTAACTTGTGGGCCTAGCAAGTTGACGCTACACAATCAGAGATGATTGTATGTGGAGAGGATGATAGTGGACCCGCCAAGGTCATGGTAGTACGCAAAGCACCTCCTTATTTCAAGCCAATAAAAAATGGCTCTCCTAGTGGATTCCCGACATCCGGTTCCCATGCCATTGTCAACGAGTCAAGAACGAGAGAATTGCACAACGAGCGGTCGACACTGTGGACCCAAAGAGCTCCCCAGCTTATTTTTGTTTTGGGTTGATTTGATAATGCCTCCGAGAAATGCCATCGCAATTTCAAACTTCAAAATGCCATTTCATGCCATTTCTAGTGGCATTTTTGAAGTCCGGAGTATGCTTCAAAGTTTGCAAACAGCAAGTATGCTTAAAGTTTGCAAAATTGCAAAGTGGCATTTTTCAAAGTTTGAAATTGCAAGGGCATTTTTATGAATCGCCATAATTGGAGTGGAATTTATCTAATATGTTTTTGAGATGGAAGCAAAGTGTCAACTGGCTGTAAGGGACACTCGCCTGCTCTAGACAAATTTTTTTTTTATATGTTTACTACGCATCAGCCCAAGAGTTTTTTTTTTTCTTTTTGAAAATGGCTAGCCCAGCTTTTTTGTGATTTGTCAAGTAAGTCACTTTATCGTGCCTGTGGGCTAGACGAGGAGAGCTTCATTCTGCTGGCCGAGAAAATGGCCTATCAAGAATGAGAAATGGGTCAGACATTTTAGAACACATCAAACCGCAATTAGTTTCAAATATCTTTTTTTTCATTTCAAGATTTTAAATTGCATTGATTTTTATGCGTGACAATTTATTGATTTTATATTGATATACATTTATTTTTAAAATCAGTCTAATGTGACTCAAATTTCGGATTAAAAACAGTTCGCATCGCACCGACATATGCAAAACTTCATATAATTTTTAACCGTGGCACAATATGGTCAGAATGCTAACAAAAAGAATATGGGCTCCAAAAACCGTAAGAATCAAAGAAATGGGCTGTAAACTATTTGAAATAATGGCGATGGGTTGTATGCTATTTTCCACAGATTTGAGGCTTTCCACAGATGGTTCAGATATTGTTGGATGTCCATCCAACGGCCGCCGTGCTTCTTCAATCTCGCTTCTTCCTCGCTTCCAAATGGCCAAACAAGCTGGCCAAGGGACTGCTCGCTTCCTCCTCCTCATGCCGGGTCAGGCACTGCAGTGCCTCACCGCCCCACCGATTCCCATCGCTAGCCTAGCTATCCTCTACTCACCCTCACCCCACATGCCGTTATTCTCCGCGACGGCAGACGAACCAAGAACCTCGATTCTCGCGGGAAATAACTGCCAGTATTCCTCGTTCGTGTCATTCTCTTCCTAGGCTCACCATCGCCCACCGCCTCGGTGCTCTTGGTGCGGCCTGGTCAACGTGGTCAATGAACGACATCCATCGGAAGTGGATCAGACGGAGAGGTCGATACCGGGTCCACGGCCGCACGCTAGAAATGCCTCCTTATTATGCGCAACATAATGATTCCTCCACCGACATCCGGGACCCACCGAAGGGCCTCTCAGATTTTGCGAAAAAACGCTATCACGACAAATGGACCTACCACTATATCTTCGCACGCAAGGAAGTGCCTCCTTATTACGCCCAAAAAGAATACTCCCCGCTAGCCGACCAAGTATAGGGCCTACTAAGTTGACGGGACGAAGGGCTTTGTCAACTTAGTCAATATGCACGATTCTAGCTCGACTAACCGTGACGATGTCCATCCAACGGTCAGAGTGCTTCTTCAACCTCCGGTCTTCTTGCTCCACTACCAGCAGCCACCGGTCGTGTCGCCGCTTCCCCGCCTCCCGTGGGTTGGGCCAGCCGCCACGGAGGCCTCACCATCCCCATACTACTCACACCGCTGCCAGCCATCCCTCCACTCCACTCACCCACACCCTCGTTATTCTCATGGCGACGGCAGCAAGAAGAAATCAACCAGTTGAACCTCAGATTTCTCTCGGCAGGCATCCACGTCGCTGCCTTCCCCGGCCCGCCGTCTTTTCCTAGGCCTCGCCGCCCCCACCGTCAGGGTGCTCTCGGCGCAAGCGTGGTCAATGTGGTCAACGATCGACTTCCATCGGAAGAATATCAGACGGAGAGGCCGACACTGGTCCACGGCAGCCGCAAGGAAGTGCCTCCTTATTACGCTGAAAATAATTATTCCTCCACCGACAGCCAGGGACCCACCGGACGGGCCACCAAGATTTCAAAAAAAAAACGTTGTCTCGACCGCTGGGACCTACCCGACGGGCCACCGATTTCGCTAAAAAACGCTCCTCGCTGTCACCGACCCACCGGGTGCCTCCTTATTACGCACAAAAATGAATACTTCCTCAGCCTAGCCGACCCACCTTGGTGGAGGTCGACTTAGGGCCTACTTAGTTGACGGGACGGAGGGCTTTGTCAACTTAGTCAATATAAACGATTCTAGCTCCAAAGGACTGCACGATGTCCATCCAACGGCCATAGTGCTTCTTCAACCTCCGTCTTTTGCTCCACCGCCAAAGCAGCACGGTCGTGCCACATGCTCCCGCCTCCCGTGGCCGGATAAGCCGCCATGAGGCCTCACCGCCTCATTATTCCCATCATGGCCAGTTCGCGGGCGACGGCAGCCTCACACCGCAAACCAACCAAGGAACCTCAGATTCTCTCGGCGCTGGCTTCCATCGCCAGATTTTCCCTCGCCTCTCGCCGCCTCTTCCTACGCTGCCGCCCATCGCCTCGGTGCTTCGCCGCAAGCGTGGTTAACGTGGTCAAGGAACGGCTTCCATCGGACGTGGATCAGACGCGGAGAGGCCGATACCGGGTCCATGGCCACGCAAGGAAGTGCCTCCTTATTACGCAAAATAATTATTCCTCCACTGACAAATAGGGACCCACCGGACGGGCCACCATATTTCACGAAAAAAAAGTTTCGATCGGCTGGGACCCACTACCATAACCTTTGCACGCAAGGAAGTGCGCCCGCAAAAACGATTCGCTTCGATCACTGGGACCCACTAGCACATCTTCGCGACGCAAGGAAGTGCGCCCGCAAAAAACACCGCTCTCGATCGCTGACCCACTAGCTACATATTCGCAGTAAGGAAGTGCTCGATACGGACCCACCGGTCGGCGTACGAGCCTTGTCATTCGTCGCGAACGGTACGCACATACTTTCATAGTAGAGGCGCCGCACGCATACATACGCATACGCGTAGGGTGCAAGAAAGAAAATACGCCACATACGCACATACGGCAGGTCTCAACGCCTTACCGCGATACGCATATGGCTGGGTCGAACGGAGAAACAGCGCCGCCATTGTGTTCATGGGGAGCCAACTGGCCGGGTCGGAACGAATGCGTGGTCGTGTTCATCGGGAGGGCTTGGACAGAACAGCGATGGAACGAGGCCCGGCGCATCGCACAATGGAGGAAACGGCTTGGTTCGACCGCCACGCTCAAAGGGGGTCCTGCTGATCGACGGCCTCAAGCGTATCGCAAAACGGAGGAAACGAATCCTCCTATGGTCGAAACAGGGTCCCGCTGATCGGGAGGGTGTGGCGCATCGCAAAATGGACGAAACGGACTTGTGTTGGAGCGCCACGGTCGAAACGGGGGTGGCATACCGCAAAATGGGACTCCACGGATATTGTTCATCTCCACCGCCGACCTCCTCCACCTCCATGGGCTACCATCGACCTCCTCCAAACCTCCACGGGCTCCTGCTCATCCAGCCTCCACCGCAGGCGCTTACTCCACCGGCCATCGCTCAACCACCCTCCACGGGCACCCCTCCACCGCCTACTATTCATCCAACCTCCACAACACGGGTCCTGCTCAACCACCCTCCACGGCCACCCCTCCACCGCCTATTGTTCATCCAAATTCTCCACACCACGGGGTCCTGCTCAACCACCCTCCACGACCACCCTCCACCGCTTCACTGCTCATCCAAATTCTCCACACCATAGGGTCCTATTCAACCACCTCCACGGCCACCCTCCACCATCTACTGCTCATCCAGCCTCCACACCACGGGTTCCTATTCATCCAGAGGCAACGCCACCACTCACTGCTCATCCAAACCCCACCCCCACCGCAACGCCATCGCTCATCCAATCGATCGGCTTCGCTTAGCAAGAATAGCGGCGAATCGCCCATCGGGTTCGCCAATGTACCATCGATCGATCCTCGAGTTCAAGAACGCCAGAGTTCGCAGCGCAATCGCCGGGTCGCTAGAGCCCAACGCCGCCGGCTTCGCTAGAGCTAACGCCGCACACACGCCACAGACGATGAGAGAAACGCGACGCCCGCCTCAATTCCACCGTGAACCCAGCAACTCCCCAAAATTTTCTCCTCGCTTCTACCACGGTTTTTTCTCGGCCATGGACGGCCCAAAGAATGTCATGCGTAGCTGCCTCCGCCCGCCCAGACGAAAAAGCCCATTTTCTCGTCATGATTTTTGTCATAGAAGTAGGATCCCACCACATCTATGATGATACCGGTTTTGTCACAATTATCGCTATAGAAGTGTCATATGTATGACAGAAAAAAATTTGTTTGGCCCAAAATGTCACGGATGTGTCTTTTTTTTTGTAGTGTCTGAACTTCATCCGCAACAAATAGGGCCTCCCACCGTGATATCTCCGGCTCACGAAGCTCCTCCCTTATCCCTCTCATTTTAGAGCGGGTTTCTTGGCTGCCTCCGTGGTCTTCTTCAGTCGGCCGCCGCTTGGTCAGTTCTTTTCAAGGAGCTCAGAGCGACGGTGGCATCTTTCAAATAAGAATACCCATCTTAGCTATCCTTTCTCGCCTCGCGATGAGCAGCTTGTTCGGTTTAACTTTTCGACCGCTTTCGTATGGGTCGATCACTTCTTTGAGCTTGTTCCTTGGCTCGCAAGTCTACCAAGGGTCTCTACGGCAGCAGCTCCATCTCGCAATCATAGTATATTATAGATACTAGCATAATGCTCCTCTTACCATTTATCGACAAGTCAAAAATACATACACGGGCCTCGCTGCCGCTTTGTTAACAAGTGCAATGTCGTATCCGCCACGCTGTTGTCGCTTCAGCCGCAAAATCAGCAGTCGGCCACCGGCGGACAATCACCACCGCACATAAAAGCAAAGACGATTATCACTGATTACAATCTCTATTTGCCGCCTCGATGGCAACTAGAGTCTCAGGGCTACTATCTATACAGAGCACACCTACCATGTGCGGTACCATCGTAAATACATATATTATTTTATGCACTCAAAGTCGCCAAACAGACTTGTAAAGGCTTCGCTCAAACCGCTATGGATGAAATCCTCTCAATCACCATACCCATTAAGGTACGATGTGTCTTTGAGATGGTTGCTCGCCCAAGATCCATCGCAGTCCGCTGTATACCGACAATCCCATACTCTTTCTATCGCCTCCTTGGGAGCCAATATTCAACTAAGGGCAACCAAGTGTCAACTTATGCCTTGGCGATCAGAGTAATCCTCCGTGATTTACACTGGGTCGCCCCGCCCCATGTGGTGGGAGGCAAAGGAGGCGCTTACCTCCGTCATCTCCGAAAAAGATCCTCAAGACGGACTCAGGAGAAGGGCTATGCCGATCGCAACAAATATGTCTCGGTTATTATTCTCAAAGACAATAGAGGATATATTTACCAAAATACTCTTTTTACTTACGGCTCGGTGGAGGGCTTGCCCCCTTGCGGGCGCTGTGCGGTAAGGATGCCCTCTGGGGCAGGGCCCCTTGGCGAGGGTTTCTTCCCTCGTTTGGAAGCCTCCGTTTCCAAGTCTTCAGAGGCGGCCCTTTTCTTACCGTGAGGAGAGGGGATTTCAGATTCACCTCCCCGATTATCCTCCTTCGCAGAGACACTTACTCCCCCGATTTGGATGTGTAAAGTATGAAGCCCATCGGTGGCTTCTCTATTCCTCCCTCGCCTTTTCTCCCCGATGGCACTGCACGTGCACGCCAAGCATCCTAATCAATAAAGGATCCGCGAGCCTTCTGGAGAGGGGCCGAACATCTAATCCTCTCTCGCTTCCTTATCCAAATTCCTTGGCAGAGGGCAATTTTTCGAATGATGTTATAACAAACATAAAGGACAAAGGTGTTCAAGAGCGAATTACTTACTTGGGTATCCTGGACAAGGGCACGCCCTCGGTGGTGTCCGGACACTTTATTCGTGATCCCAAGAACCACCCATACATCTCTTTGAGCCATGCCAAAGAATTGTTGAATGGTTCATGGTCCTTCCGGTTGAACTCCCACATACGGAGAGGTCGACGCTAAGGTGGCAGACCCGACTTAACCAAAGATTACTTGCATTATCTTGACAAGACCGACATCCTTCTTAAGGAGGTCTCGGATGCAGCTTTGCGTTGTCAAGACGCCGTTAATTGGCCCCCGCCTAGCCCCTTGTCGACCCATGACGCCAGCTTGCAAGTGAGGGCCCGAGCGAATGCCGAGAGGTCGCCCACTTTGTACCTCGGGAGCTGTGATGTAAAACCACCCTGCTGCATAAATCAGAAGTTCCCGTGAAGAAACCTTTGGCCATGTGGTGTCGGGCGCTTTGCATATTATAGTGCTCTTCAGACTACAGGACGCCCGCCAATCACCCTCGGCCTCACGCTCAAGGTCTTAGCCATAGGCCAAAGTGGGGTGATGGGAGGAAGGCTTCACACACCCACAATAAACGACAAGATGTGAAGGATGGAACTGAGCTAGATCGTGGGAAATTAGCCCGTAGTAGAACATGAGCCCTCTCACGAAGGGATCAAGACTAAAACCTAGCCCTGAGGAAGTGGGAAATAAATACGACACTCTCGCTGGTTCGATTATTGGGGAACGAGTAATTTCAAAAATTTCCTACGCACACGCAAGATCATGGTGATGCATAGCAACGAGAGGGAGAGTATTGGCCACGCACTTTGTAGACCGTAAGCGAAGCGCTATGACAACGCTGTTGATGTAGTCAGACGCCTTCACGGCCCCGACCGATCCAAGTACCGAACGACGCACATCCGAGTTCAGCACACGCTCAGCTCGATGACGATCCCCGACTCGATCCAAAGAAAGTGTCGGGATGAGTTCCACAAGACGACGGGCGGCAGGATGATGATGATGGTCTATCGCACAGGCTTCGCTTAAACTCCGTGACGATATGACCGAGGTGGAATATGGTGGAGGGAGCACCACACACGGCTAAGGAACGATCACGAGATCAACTTGTGTGTCTCTGGGTGCCCCCCGCCTCAGATATAAAGGAGCAGGGGGAGGCCGGCCGCCCTTGTGGGCGCAAGGAGGAGTCCTCTTCCTAGTACGAGTAGGACTCCTCTTCCTACACCTACTAGGAGGGGGAAAGGAAGGGGGAGAGGGAGAGGGAAAGAGGGGGCGCCGCCTCTCTCCTAGTCCAATTTGGACCAGAGGGGAGGGGGCGCGCCCATAGATGCCCTCTCTCTCCACTAAGGCCCATAAGGCCCATTACTCCCGGGGTTCAGTAACCTCCAAGACTCGTTTTCTCCGAAACGCCCGAACACTTCCTGTCCGAATATAGTCGCCCAATATATCAATCTTTATGTCTCGACCATTTCGACACTCTCGCCATGTCCGTGATCACATCCGAGACCAACAAACTTCGCACATCAAAACTTATAAACTCATAATAAAACCGCCATCGTAACGTTGTTGCGTATGGACTCCTACGGGTTCGAGAACTATGTAGACATGACCTAGAACTATTATCGTCAATAACCAATAGCGTAACCTGATGCCCATATTGGCTCCTACATATTCTACGAAGATCTTTATCGGTCAAACCGCATAACAACATACATTGTTCCTTTGTCATCGGTATGTTACTTGCCCGAGATTCGATCGCTTCAGATCCAATACCTAGTTCAATCTTGTTACCGCAAGTCTCTTTACTGCTACATAATGCATCATTCGTAACTAACTCATTAGCTACATTGCTTGCAAGGCTTATATCGATGTGCATTACCGAGAGGGCCCAAAGATACCTCTCCCGACGATCGGAGTGACAAAACCTAATCTCAAATACGCCAACCCAACATGTACCTTCGAGACACCTGTAGTACTCTTTATAATCACCCAGTTATGTTGTGATGTTTGGTAGCACCCAAAGTGTTCCTCTGGTAAACGGGAGTTGCATAATCTCATAGTTACAGGAACATGTATAAGTCATAAAGAAAGCAATAGCAATATACTAAACGATCAAGTGCTAGGCTAACGGAATGGGTCATGTCAATCACATCATTCTCCTAATGATGTGATCTCGTTAATCAAATGACAACACATGTCTATGGTTAGGAAACATAACCATCTTTGATTAATGAGCTAGTCAAGTAGAGGCATACTAGTGACATTATATTGGTCTATGTATTCACACATGTATCATGTTTCCGGTTAATACAATTCTAGCATGAATAATAAATATTTATCATGATATGAGGAAATAAATAATAACTTTATTATTGCCTCTAGGGCATATTTCCTTCAGTCTCCCACTTGCACTAGAGTCAATAATCTAGATTGCACAGTAATGATTCTAACACCCATGGAGTCTTGGTGTTGATCATGTTTTACTCGTGGAAGAGGCTTAGTCAATGGTTCTACAATATTCAGATCCGTATGTATCTTGCAAATCTCTATGTCTCCCACCGACTTGGTCCCGATGGAATTGAAGCGCCTCTTGATGTGCTTGGTCCTCTTGTGAAATCTAGATTCCTTTGCCAAGGCAATTGCACCAAGATTGTCATAGAAGATCTTCATTGGTCCCGATGCACTAGGTATGACACCTAGATCGAAATGAACTCCTTCATCCGCATTCTTCATTTGATGCTTCCGGCAGCTATGTACTCCGCTTCACATGTAGATCCCGCCATGACGCTTTGTTTAGAATTGCACCAACTTACAGCTCCACCGCTTAATAAAACACGATCCGGTTTATGATTTAGAATCGTCCGATCAAGATCAAAGCTTGCATCGACGTAACCATTTACGATCAGCTCTTTTTCACCTCCATATACGAGAAACATATCCTTAGTCCTTTTCGTATTTTAGGATGTTCTTGACCAGTCCAAAGATCCACTCAGATATTTTGGTACCTTCCCGCCAAACTTATTGCTAAGCATACGCCAGTCTGGTACACAAGATTGCATACATGATAGAGCCTATGGCTCAAGCATAGGAACATCTTTCATCTTCTCTATCTTCTCGCCGTGGTCGGCATTGAGTCCGACTCAATTTCACACCTTGTAGCACGGGCAAGAACCCTTTTTTGCTCGATCCTATTTTGAACCTTTTCAAAACTTTATCAAGGTATGTGCTTTGTGAAAGTCCAATTAAGCCTTGATCTATCTCTATAAATCTTGATGCCCAATATGTAAGCAGCTTCACCGAGGTCTTTCATTGAAAAACTTTTATTCAAGTATCCCTTTATGCTATCTAGAAATTCTATATCATTTCCATTTAATAATATGTCATCTACATATAATATCAGAAATGCTACAGAGCTCCCACTCACTTTCTTGTAAATACAAAGCTTCTCCAAAAGTCTCAGATAAAACCATATGCTTTGATCACACTATCAAAGCGCTTATTCCAACTCCGAGATGCTTGCACCAGTCCATAAATGGATCGCTGAGCTTGCACACTTTGTTAGCACCTTTTGGATCAACAAAACCTTCTCGTTGCATCATATACAACTCTTCTTCCGTAAATCCATTCAAGAATGCAGTTTTGACATCCATTTGCCAAATTTCATAATCATAAAATGCAGCAATTGCTAACATGATTCTGACAGACTTAAGCATCGCTACGGGTGAGAAAGTCTCATCAGTAGTCAACCCTTGAACTTGTCGAAAACCTTTCGCAACAAGTCGAGCTTTATAGACAGCTACATTACCATCAGCATTACCTTCTTCTTAAATATCCATTTATTCTCAATGGCTTGCCGATCATCGGGCAAGTCAACCAAAGTCCATACTTTGTTCTCATACATGGATCCCATCTCGATTTCATGGCCTCTAGCCATTTTATGAATCTGGGCTCATCATCGCTTCCTCATAGTTCGTGAGGTTCGCCATGGTCAAGTAACATGACTTCCGTAATAGGATTACCGCATCACTGTGCGGATCTTACTCGTAGACCTATGAGGTTCAAGAGAAACTTGATCTCAAGTTTCATGATCAATATCATTAGCTTCCTCACTAATTGGTGTAGTTGTCACAGAACCGGTTCTTGTGATGAACTACTTTCCAATAAGGAGCAGGTATAATACCTCATCAAGTTCTACTTTCCTCCCACTCACTTCATTCGAGAGAAACTCCTTCTCTAGAAAGGATCCGAATTTTGCAACGAAAATCTTGCCTTCAGATCTCGTGATAGAAGGTGTACCCAACAGCTTTTTGGGTATCCTATGAAGACACATTCGATTTGGGTTCGAGCTTATCTGTTGAAATTTCTTCACATAAGCATCGCAACCCCAAACTTTAAGAAACGACAACTTTGGATTCTTGCCAAACCACGCTCATGGGGTGTCGCCTCAACGGATTTTGATGGTGCCCTATTTAACGTGAATGCGCCGCCTCTAAAGCATAACCCCAAAACGATAGCGTAAATCAAGAAGAGACATCATAGATCGCACCATATCTAGTAAAGTACGACATTTGACGCTCGACACACCATTTCGCTAGGTGTTCCGGTGGCGGAGTTGCGTAAACCATTCCGCATTGTTTCAAATGTAGACCAAACTCAGAACTCAAATATTCTCCACCACGATCGATCGAGAAATTTTATTTTCTTGTTACAATGATTTTCCACTTCACTCAAATTCTTTTGAACTTTTCAAATGTTTCAGACTTTGTGTTTCATTAAGTAGATATACCCATATCTGCTCAAATCATCTGTGAAGGTGAGAAAATAACGATACCCGCCATGAGCCTCAACATTCATTGGACCACAAACATCAAGATGTATGATTTCCAACAAATCGTTGCTCGCTCCATAGTTCCGCAGAACGGCTTTTAGTCATCTTGCCCATGAGGCACGGTTCGCAAGTACCAAGTGATTTATAATCAAGTGATTCCAAAAGCCCATCAAGATGGAGTTTCTTCATGCGCTTTACACCAATATGACCTAAACGGCAAGTACACAAATAAGTTGCACTATCATTATCAACTCGATCTTTTGGTTTCAACACTATGAATATGTGTATCACTACTATCGAGATTCAATAAAAATAGACCACTCTTCAAGGGTGCATGACCATAAAAGATATTACTCATATAAATAGAACAACCATTATTCTCTCGATTTAAATGAATAACCGCCTCGCATCAAACAAGATCTAGATATAATGTTCATGCTTAACGCCGCACCAAATAACAATTATTTAGGTCTAAAACTAATCCCGATGGTAGATGTAGAGGTAGCGTACAATCGCGATCACATCGACTTTTAGAACCATTTCCCACGCCAAGATCGTCACCTCGCCCTAGCCAATCTTCGCTTAATCCGTAGTCCTCGCTTCGAGTTGCAAATATTAGCAATGTAACTAGTATCAATACCTGTGTACTATCATGAGCATTAGTAAGGTACACATCAATAACATGTATATCACATATACCTTTGTTCAATTTGCCATCCTTCTTATCCCCAAATACTTGGGGTAGTTCTGCTCAAAGGTCCAAATTTACTTGCAGAGAAGCACTCGGCCTCGTGCTTAGGTCCGACTTGGGTTTCTTCTCTTGAGTAGCAACTTGTTTGTTGTTCTTCTTGAAGTTCCCTTCTTCTTCCCTTTGCCCTTTTTCTTGAAACTGGTGGTCTTGTTAACCATCAACACTTGATGCTCCTTCTTGATTTCTACCTCCGCTGCTTTTTAGCATTGTGAAGAGCTCGAATAGTCTTGTCCATCCCTTGCATATTATAGTTCATCACGAAGCTCTTGTAGCTTGGTGGTAGCGATTGAAGAATTCTGTCAATGACACTATCATCGTGAAGATTAACTCCCAGCTTGAATCAAGTGATTATTATACCCGCACATTTTGAGTATGTGTTCACCGATGTAACTATTCTCCTCCATCTTGCAGCTATAGAACTTATTGGAGACTTCATATCTCTCAATCCGGCATTTGCTTGAAATATTAACTTCAACTCTCGAACATCTCGTATGCTCCATGACGCTCAAAACGCCGTTGAAGACCCAGCCAAAGCCGAAGCATGGCACACTAAACTATCGAGTAGTCATCAGCTTTGTTCGCCAGACGCTCTTAACGCCGCTGCCAGTATCAAGAGAGGGCTCCGCACCCAAGGGTGCTTCCAGATTTAATTCTTCTTTGCAAAGAATGAGGATAATCCTCAAAGTTACGGACCCAGTCCGTAATTGCTACCATCATCTTTCAACTTTGCTTTCAAGGAATGCATTGAAATTCAACTAACAACAAAGACGAGCCATCTACCTACAACAAACATAGACAAGCAAAATACTATCAGTACTAAGTTCATGATAAATTTAAGTTCAATTAATCATATTACTTAAGAACTCCCACTTAGATAGACATCCTCTAATCCTCAAGTGATTACGTGATCCATATCAACTACACCATGTCCGATTGTCACGTGAGATGGAGTAGTTTCAATGGTGAACATCAATATGTTGATCATATCTACTATATGATTCACGCTCGACCTTTCGGTCTCCGTGTTCCGAGGCCATATCTATTATATGCTAGGCTCGCCAAGTTTAACTCGAGTATTCGCGGTGCAACTGTTTTGCACCCGCTGTATTTGAACGTAGAGCCTATCACACCCAATCATCACGTGGTGTCTCAAAGACAAAGAACTTTCGCAATGGTGCATACTCGTGGAGAACACTTCTTGATAATTTAGTGAGAGATCATCTTAAAATGCTACCGCCAATCAAAGCAAGATAAGATGCATAAAGGATAAACATCACATGCAATCAATATAAGTGATATGATATGGCCATCATCATCTTGTGCTTGTGATTCCATCTTCAAGCACCGCCGTGATCACCATCGCCACCGGCGTGACACCTTGATCTCCATCGTATCATCGTTGCTTACGCCATATATTGCTTCTACGATCATCGCTACCGCTTAGTGATAAAGTAAAGCAATTATAGGGCGCTTGCATTTCATACAATAAAGCGACAACCATATGGCTCTGCCAAATGTCGATAACTTCGGTTACAAAACATGATCATCTCATACAATAAAATATAGCATCACGCCTTGACCATATCACATCACAACATGCCCCGCAAAAACAAGTTAGACGCCTTCTACTTTGTTGTTGCAAATTTTATGGGGCTCCTACGGGCTTAGCAAGAACCGTTCTACCTACGATCAAAACCACAACGATAGTTCGTCAAGTTAGTGATGTTTTAACCTTCAGAGGATCGAAGTATGTCTAGAGGGGGTGATTAGACTACTTGACAACTTAAAAGTTTAGCCTTTTGATTAGGACAAGTTTTTAGCAAGTTCACAATGATGACCAAGTCAAGTATCACCCTACACATGCAATTCTAGAGTAGTGGCAGCGGAAAGTAAATTGCACATGTAGTAAATAAGAGGTGGAGAAGAGCAAACGCAATTTGGAGACACGGAGATTTTTCTCGTGGTTCCGATAGGTGGTGCTATCGCCAATCCACGCTGATGGAGACTTCAACCCACGGAGGGTAACAACCATGAGAGTCCACGGAGGGCTCCACCCACTAAGGGTCCACGAAGAAGCAACCTTGTCTATGCCATCATGGCTTACGCCCACGGAGGACTAGCCTTACTGGGTAGATCTTCACGAAGTAGGCGATCTCCTTGCCCTTACAAACTTCTTGGTTCAACTCCACATCTTGACGGAGGCTCCCAAGCGACACCTAACTAATCTAGGAGGCACCACCTCCAAAAGGTAATAGATGGTGTTGGTGATGATGAACTCCTTGCTCTTGTGCTTCAAATGATATCTCCCAACACTCAACTCTCCTCACCGATTTGGCTGTGGTGGAGGAAAGGATTGAGTGGAAAGCAACTTGGGAAGGCTAGAAATCAAGTTTCATATGGTGGGAGGGAGCAACTTGATCTCAACACAAGGGTAGGTAGTTTTCTTCTCGTAAATGTAAGGTAGGAGTGGTAGTTCTTTCTCGATGGCTCTTCCACTAATGAAGAGGAGGTGGAGGGTATTTATAGCCTCCACACAAAATCCAACTGCTACACACATTTGACCAATCTCGGCCGACTCGGTTGACAACTCGGTGAGACCGAAAGTTCAAATCTTAGAACGTTGGGATTTTCGTGGGACCGAAATACAATCTCTTGGTGAGTCCGATTCTTCCAAAGTCTAGGGTTTGCCAATCTTGGGACTGATTTCTCATCTCGGTGACACCGATTTGAGTACGTATGTTACGTGTTTGGCAACACCAATTTCGTAAGACCGAGTTTGGAATCGAAAATCCAAATTTTAGGGTTTGGGTATATGGTCGAGGTGGTTCATCTCGGTGACTGAGTTTATGGAATCGATGGGACCGAGATTACTTATGGGTTTATGTTGGAATGAAAGATTGCCGATAGTTTGAGAGATAAATCACTAAGCACTTTGAGCAACCAGATCATCATCATAACCTCATCCCCTTTAATAGTATTGGCTTTCCTATGGACTCAATGTGATCTTGGATCACTAAACCAAAAATAGAGTCTTGAGCTTTTGCCAATGTTTTCCTTAGCATTTTGAGGGGTCCACATCATCACCATTGCCATACCCATATCAATGAACTTTCTCAAATATTCTCAAGAAATAATTAGTTCAATGATATATATGTTGTTATTAATTACCAAAACCACCCGGGATTAGTTGCACTTTCAATCTCCCCTTTTGGTAATTGATGACAACATATAGATCAAAGCTTCGACAAATGATATAATCAATGAATAACATCGTCGCTTTGAGAAGTATGTGATAAGCAAGAGCTCCCCAAATTTGTGCATTATTTAAGATTTATGCTTGAATGCAAATGCACAATCGATTAGGATCATGGGTTACTCTTCCATGTCACATACATCTTGGTGGAGCGCATAAAATGATAAGAATGAATAACATGCACCCAATCACCAAGACATGAGTAAGTGATCATACAAGATATGAATAGAATATGATAAGCATTAAGCACACATTAAGCATAGTATGATCAAGCACTCATCAAGATAGAGCAAACGAGTATCAAACACACGAAATGTCTCAAGAACTCAAAAGTATCTCAAGGAAAACCGCAAACGAAAGAGCAAAAACGAGCACTCTCTCTCGAAGTCCTATGATCTATACACTTTTCCCTTTGGCAACAAGTTACCAAAAGTTCGAAGGTATAGAGCTAATCGCCACTAGGGACTCTCGGGCGGCTCCTGCTCAAGGCCGATGGAGGGAGATAGCTGATCTCGCAAAGCTTCGCCAAGTCTGTGGAGCCGAGGAGTAGACACTGAGCCGGTGCTGAACCGATGGAGCTGTGGAGGTGCTGATGTAGTAGCCTGGGTCTGCCATCGAATAGCAATGATCCGGGCTTTAGGGCACTGCAGCAGGCTGCTCATAGTCATCCCGACTAGATCACCTTCCATCTCCTTCATGAGCTCGCTTTCTCCTCTTCGCTTCCTCAATGTCCGCCTCAAGCTTGTTGACGGTGACTGCACTTCACCACTTTGACATCCAGAGCATGGAACTTATCTTCAACTATCCTCTCAAGGCTCTCCCGAGATCGCACTATGCTGGCCAGCGAGTTCAATTCTCTCGAGTGGCTTCAAGAAGTTGTTCTCCAACGCCTTGGGCTTTGTCAGCCGCTTCCTTCTCAGCTTTAGCTTGTTTGGCAGCTTCAGACTTAGCGTGTCCTTCAACAGATGTGGGAGCATCCTCACCATCACAACTTCATTATCTTCATGTTCAGCCGCAGGGCAAGTGGGGTCTATCCAATGTAGGTGTCCGTGCCAAACTTGGCATTGATGAGCATCCAATGTGCGAGCAAACCCACACGATCTTCTTCTCGGTCTGTCATTGTCCTCTTGATAGTCTCTACTATCGTGTCCATCACCTTAAAAGGTGTCTTCGATCCGAATGTGCAGCATGTTGATAGAATAGCCTCTTATCATGCGGTGGTCTCTCGACTTGGGCATCAAAGTATGCCTCGTAATGGTGTTGGTGGTTGGGAGACCTCCTCAAGATGATAAACCGATCCAAGCTTCCATATCTCAACATCCTTGTCCGTACCTCATTGTACATGTTCTTCATAGACTCGTGATTCTTCTTTGGAATGCCATAGACATCTACATCATCATCTCTTGATATCGGTGCATTCAAGAACGCCTCCATTCCTCAACAGCTTGAGGAGAATCTCTCGCCTTCGTCATCCATACAATTCTCGCCATCCGATAGAAATGTGCGGTGGCATAGAACCGCATGATCATTTCATCATTCCAAGCAACCAATTTCGACCAACAAACTCAGAACTCCACATGCGTGAAGCTCTCATGCACATGTGGGAAGTAGTCTCTGGTTTTCATCACAATGTAATCCCACCAACGATTCGTGTCAAGAATAATTGGTTTCTTGTCCATGAGCACTGCCTCATAGAAATCTTGTTGCTCTCGTGTGGAACCTAGAGTCAACAAATGTCCTTCTCCCCGTGGCATATGGATCAACTTGCTCCATAGCCTGAGACCTTTGTCCTTCCTTTCCTTCATATTTTCAGCTCGAGGATGAGCATCATTATGAATCGGCAGCTTCGTTCGAGCTTCAGCAGAACATGTGCCTCTTCATCGATTCAGCAGTGGCACATTGTCCTTCTTCTTCTCTCAAGGTGTATATTTCACAGCTTTTTTGGCTTGGCAGAGGTTTGGCTTGGGCTGCCTTTGGCTGGAGCTGATGGCTTAGATTTTGTGGGTGCTCCTCGCTCGATGGCATCTCCCATCAACTTTGCTTCGAGGAGGCTGGGTGCTTCTCATCGTAGTCATCATCGCCTTCTTCATGAACTAGCCTCTTCCTCTTGGAAGTTTTCTTGATCTTGCCGGAGGTTTCTTCTTCCATGCTCAGCTTCTTTGCAACTGTGGATTTCTTCTCTTTGCTGGTGCCTTTTTTGCTTGTTGCTCTTGATAGCCTTTTGGCAACCACTTTCCTCTTAGGCTTGGAAGTAATCTCTCATCTCGCAACAAAGTCGAGTCTTCTCATCGTAATTCTCTTCCCGCCCTCGTGGCAGCCGGAGGCAATCCACTTGGAGTGCTCTCTCCATCATCTCGAAAAACTGCTTGCTTCAGACTTGTAATCGCCTCGAATCTCAACTCGTGATTCAGACTGTTCGCTGCACTTGCATCGTATATGACCGACAACCCGTGAAAAGAATAGGTATAGGCGTAATAGAAGAGTTATCACAAACCGCAGAGGATTTTGCAAAATAAATGAGTTCAAACATTAGTTTTAGGTTTTCATGTAATGCATTTCGTCCGACCGAGTCTAAAATTCGTGAATCCAAGTGTCTAAACCTAACCATACACACCACTTTCGTTGGACCGAAATGGGTTTCGGCTCAGCCGAGAGCACTAGGGTTTCACTAAATCTCACTTCGGTCTTACCGACGGCACAACTCGGTTTAACCGAAAAGTGCAAAGGTAATGGCCAGAGGCCAAATCGGTCATCCGAGAATGTAGAATCGGTCACACCGAGATGTGTTCGGCGAAACCTAACCCTAAAATTTTCACTCAATTTTGTTCTATGATCTAATCACCGGATAGAAGATTTCAATCTTGGCAAGAAGCTAGGCATAACCTATCGTGCATAGAATCAGAGGTTGAAGCACGAGAGGGATGAAACTCACCCAATCTGGTGGAGTTTCACTACGGCGGCAACGGTGCGGTGAGATTGACCGTTGACGGCGATGGAGACCCGCGGCGAGGGCGCACAGGCGACGGCGGAGACGATCCGAAGACCACGGCGACGGCAACTAAGGGTTTGGGGGCGAGACGCTTGAAGGAATAATCAACGCCACCTCTTAGGTATATATACCTTCGGTTGTCGGTGGGACCGAAGTTGAAAACTCGTGGGACCGAGATGGTTAATCGCAAGCACTCACTTCGTCACGCCGAATTTGTAACTCGGTTTCACCGAGGTGAAAACCTAGATCAAT
>JAHHZJ010000241.1:0-107285 GCA_021437245.1 Aegilops speltoides | reverse complement strand
GTCTCTGGCTGCCATAGAGGCATTGTCGGCGACGCGCCCTCGCCTTTACGATGTTGTTGTCCACCCAAGAGCCGTTTGTACCCAGGTACACTTCCCCCTCCCCGTTGGCGACCTCCATGGCGGATAGCACGACCGACAGGTGTTCGGTCAAATGCCATTGAGCTTATTTTCAAACGCTATGTTGTTTTTTAGTGTATGAATGATGGTGAGCTACTCAACAATGGAGTATGAGTTATTGTGCAATGTGTGGTTGGCCGTATCCACAGATTTAAATGGCGAGTGAGGGACCTTACGGCGGCGGTGCATGAATTATATCGCATACAGCACCTGCTGCGCCCTACTACAGTTACATCAGTCAACAACACAATGTGAGGTCGTTATCGTATCGCTTGCATGCCATCCAGACCAGCGTAACCAAGTTTTATCAAGTGGTTGCTCGGTTGGAGGCAAGGTGGCCATTGCATGCTGTGACGCCCCCGATTAAATCGTACACTAATCATACATGCAAACGTGTACGATCAATATCAGGGACTCACGGGAAGATATCACAACACAACTCTAAAAATAAAATAAGTCATACAAGCATCATAATACAAGCCAGGGGCCTCGAGGGCTCGAATACAAGTGCTCGATCATAGACAAGTCAGCGAAAGCAACAATATCTGAGTACAGACATAAGTTAAACAAGTTTGCCTTAAGAAGGCTAGCACAAAGCGGGATCTGAGATCAAAAGAAGCATAAGCCTCTGCTGAGATCCTCTAAACTACTCTGACAGTAAATCGTGATGCACTTGCGTAGTAGTAGGCAACTCCAGTTTAGTAGGAGTTGTCATCGACGGTGGCGTCAAGCTCCTGGGCTCCAGCATCTGGTTGCGACAAATAGGTAGAATGGAGAGGGGGAAAAGAGGGAGAAAAGCAACCGTGAGTACTCATCCAAAGTACTCGCAAGCAAGGATCTGCACTACATATGCATGGGTATATGTGTAAAGAGGCAATATCGGTGGGTGAACTACAGAATGCGAATAAGAGGGGATAGCTAGTCCTATCGAAAGTTACAGCACAGCAGCCTCCGTCTTGCGACATGCGAGAAGAGAGTAGATTGAAGTCCTCAAGTAGCATCACATAGCATAATCCTGCAGATGATCCTCCCTCGTAGCCACAGTAGGAAGCGATCCTTGGGTTGTCTCTGGAACTTATGCAGGTGTGTTTTATTAAGTATCAGGTTCTAGTTGTCATAAGGTCAGGGTACAACTCCGGCCATCCTTTTACCGAGGGACACAGCTATTCAAATAGATAAACTTCCTTGCAGGGGTGCACCACATAACCCAACACGCTCGATCCCATTTGGTCGGACACACTATCCTAGGTCATGCCCGGCCTCGGAAGATCAACACGTCGCAGCCCCACCGCTAGGCCTGTGAGAGAGAGTCGACACACAGGTCTAACTCCTATGCATGCAGAGTGCAGGCCCATCGCCCATTGCACACTGCATGTTGCGTCAATGACAGCAGACCTAGCACCCATAATACAAGCGGGCTTACGGTCCAATCCGGTAGCCTTGCTTGCTCGATCGTTGATATCACGAAGGCTTTGGGCGATACCACGGCGTCAGTGCCCTAAGCTGTTTCCGCGTAGTTGGTTGGTGCGTATAGGCTAGTGGCGGACTCGGATCAAATACCAAGATCTCGTTAAGCGTGTTATTATGAAATAGCTGCGAGCGCCGACGAGGCAGGCCACCTCTCGCCTAGGTGGTCTCAACCTGCCTGTCGCTTTGCCTCAAAAGTAACGATCGGGGCCGTCGGGAACCGAGGCCCACCTCTGAGGATGGAGCCACATCCTTTATTATATCCGAATCACTTGCGGGTACTCAACGAGCCGACCCGACTTTAGTCACCGTTTGTATAAAATGTATGTATAATATATATACCCGTGATCACCTCCCGAGTGATCACGGCCCGATAGTATAGCATGGCAGACTGACAAGAATGTAGGCCCACTAATGGTAAACTAGCATCCTATTCTAAGCATTTAGGATTGCAGGTAAGGTATCAACAGATGTAGCAACAATGACAGGCTATGCAGCGAGAATAGGATTAATCGAAGCGATAACATGCTACACTACTCTAATGCAAGCGATGAGAGGAAGAATAAGCGATATTTGGTGATCAAAGAGGGGGCTTACAGGTTGCTCTAGCAAGGAGAATTCGTCAACTCCGTGGTCGTCTTGTGTAGCAATGACATCGATCTCGATGTCTAGCGAGAGAAGAGGAAGAAACAATAAATATAATGCAAACATATGCATGATGATGCGACATGACAACGGCGGTGTTAGGTGTGCCCTAACAGCGATAATAGGTGATACCGTGAAAGGAAACATCAGGAAAGTATCCTCGGTGTTCCGCGTTTTTGAACAAATGAACAGAGATGAAATGTTGCAGGTTTGCTATGCTAGGGACGTGTGGCTGATGAACGGGCTGCATATTTGGATTCGTCTCGTCATTCTGAGCAACTTTCATGTACAAAGTATTTTCATCCGAGTTACGTTTTATTTTATATGATTTTCTGAAGTTTATTTGAATTTCTGAAATTACTGGATTATATTAATTCGAATAAAAAAAGAGTAATTACTCTTGTCACATGGTCCTACTCTAGCTAGAGTGTATGACAATGGGGCGAAGTCGATTAGCATTGTTGACCCGATCGACATTTGGTAGTCAGGTGAATAGTAAAGGTGGGTCCTGGCTGTCATTGAGTTAGTTTAAAAAGTGATTTAGGTTAATATAACCGATCTAATTCAGTTAATTAATTAATTAATTAATTTTTTATATATATTTTTATTCTTTAAAAAATGTTCTAGGTGGCGGCCCCCCGTCATTGGCCGAGGGCCTCAGGCGTGGGCGGCAGGCGGGCCCAGTGATGCATAGCATAGCCCTTGAGGCGTCCTGAAGAGGCTGGCGCGATCGCCGATGGCGAGGCGCCTGGCGCCAGCAGAACATGGCGGCGGGGTGGAGGGGACCGGCGCCATGGGCGCTCGAGCGGGGCTGGCCAGAGCTACGATGCCAGGGGGTCCGGGCAAGGCAGGGAGGGGCGTGGGGGCGAGGTCGAGCCATGGCGCAAGCGGGCATGGGTGGTCCCAGTGGTGGCGTCCGCGTGGCCGGAGCAGGGAAGGCGCGACGAGCACCGCGAGCGGGGGCATAGCACAGGTGGGCGGCATGCACATGGTGCGGCTGCGGAAAGGGCCGAATCGGACGGCGTGGCGCCCGGGTGGGTGAAGACCCACAGTGGGTGGCAGGGGTGATCTGGTGGCGTGGCCCGCCTGACCGTGGTGAGCAGGGCGGCGGCGGTGGCTGCGCATGGTGGAGCGCGAGGTGTGAGGGAAGGAGGAGAGGAGAGGGAAGAAGCGCGGCTCATGGGGGCGTGGGTCAGGGCGGCGGTGCTTTCGGGGAGGAAGAGCAGGGGCGGCAGCGTTAGCGGAGAGGAGGTAGTCCGTGAGGGAGGTGTCGGTGTCAAAACCAGCGGATCTCGGGTAGGGGTCCCGAGCTGTGCGTCTAGGCGGATGGTAACGAGAGGCGAGGACATGATGTTTTACCCAGAGTTGGGCCCTCTTGATGGAGGTAAACCCTCGTCTGCTTGATTAATATTGATGATATGGGTAGTACAAGAGTAGATCTACCACGAGATCAAGGAGGCTAAACCTAGAAGCTAGCCTATGGTATGATTGTTGTAATGTATGTTTAGTCCCTCACGGACTAAAGCCCTCCGGTTTATATAGACAGGAGGAGGCTAGGAGAGACCAGTCGGTTACAATGGTAGGAGATCTACATATCCGTATCGCCAAGCTTGCCTTCCATGCCAAGAAAGTCCCATCCGGACACGGGGCGAGTCTTCAATCTTGTATCTTCGTAGTCTTGGAGTCCGTGGGGCGATGATAATCCGGCTGTCCGGACACCCCTAATCGAGGACTCCTCGGTAGCCCTGAACGAGGCTTCAATGCGATTAGTCCGTAGCGCATAATGTTCGGCATTGCAAAGGCGGGTTCCTCCATGAATAATCGAGAGAAGATCATGAACACCGGGATAGTGTCAAACTCTGCAAAATAAATTCCACATTCCACCGTAGAGAGAATAAAATGTACACAGTTCAATCTGCGGCGTATTATGCGGCGTGACATCACCGCTACCGAACTTTACTTGAATCGTTTTCTTGTACCACCTCGTACGTTTAGCGAAGCGGTTTCCTTGCACGTCTTGTCGAGCGAGATCGTGTTCCCCTTATTCAGGATTCTCATTAATCGTGCGTGGGTAAACCAACCGTTCCGTCGCCCGCCTCCTCTATCGAAGGTGAATCTCAAGCGATCCGCAGGCGGCTCTTGGTATTTTTCCTCTTTATAAGAGGACCAAGGCTTATCCTTGTTCTTCAATCTCGCATCGAATCTCCTCCTCGCTCCGGTTCCAACACGAGCCTCAGATTGGCGCTTGGATCTCAACCATGTCGGCTCCGACCTCCGGGGCGGTGGATGCCTTCCTCCGTCACGGAGGAGGACATCTTGAAATTCTGTGAGGCCAAGTGCACAGCCTCGAGGTTTCGCCTGAGTTGCCATGCCCAAGGCGAGGCCGTCACCCCCGAGCCGGTGAGTTCTTGTCTTCGTATCCCACCTTCGTGAGGTTTAGGCTTCCGACGGATCCCTTCGTGAGAGGGCTCATGTTCTACTATGGGCTGGACTTTCACGACTTGGCTCGAGTCCATCCTCCACATCTCGCATTCATTATAAATGCGAAGCCTTCCTCCGCGTCACCCCCACTTGGCTGTGGTGAAGACCTTCAATGTGGGCGAAGATGATCGGGGCGTCAAGTGGAGTCTTGTTGAGCGACCATAAGCAAAAGGCCGATGCCCCATGGCAGGGTTCCTTCAAGAGGAACTCGGTTGTGTAAGAGGAGTGGTTCTATATCACGCTCGAAGGCGGCAAGTAAAGCTGCCGCCTTCCTTCCTTGGGACCTCCATGCCGTGATGTCATGGGTCGACCAAGGAGCTCGGTTGGGGAGCCGTCGAAGGCGTGCCCTTATTGCGAGGCGGTTCGAGACCTCGGTGAGGGAGATCAATCGATTGTGGTGATGCAAGTTATGTTGTCGGGCATCTTACGCCACCGCAAGCGTCGTCCTCTCCGTCTGTGGGAGTTCAACCGGAGGGACCTCGGATTCTCAACACTTCATGGGTGCGACACCCGTGGAGATGTATAAGTTGTTCTTGGACGCGGTGGCGTGTCGAAATTGGCCGAGGGCACGCGGGACTAAGCCGCAATCGCGGATACTCGGGTAAATAGCTCGAGTCCGGACGCTCTGTTTATCTTCTTTTCTAGAGTTAGCCTCGACCCATTACTCTTCACAGAGTGGGTAGCACATTCGAGGCTGATAAGGTGTCAGCCCCCCTCCGAGAGACCCTTGGAGCCGTCTTTGGTTAGAATGTTGGAGTCGCGCCCATGGGCCAGGGAGCAATGGGGAAAGTAGAGGAGCTATTATTTAGCCCAAAGGCGTCAAAGAGAGAATCACAAACCCCTCCTTCGGGGGAAGGACCGCCTCAGAAGATCCGGAGGCCAAAGCCCTAAGCGTGGGAAGAGATCTTCACGGGGGTCGGCGTCCGGAGAGAATCCGGACGCACAATCATCATAAAGGATCATCCCTCAGCGAGCCGTGAGTATGGCGGGGAGTTAATTAATGAAATACCTCCATTTGTTATACATGGGTAACGAAATATTTATCTTGCGAGTTGGATCTGCGGCCTTCTCGAGATGAGTTCATCTTGAGGACCTTCTTAGGAGATGATGGAAGCCAACGCCTCCGTCTGCGCGCCGTCGAGATAAAGCGGCGAGCTGAAATATCGTCCACGGAGGTATCCCGAGTCGAAGGGCGGAGAGTTCGGCACCGCTAGTATCCGGCGGGAGAAGCGAAGAATCTGTTTGAGGCGTCCATCTCGAGAAGATCACCGTCGCGTTGATCGTATGGTGATTGGAAGGATTCGTCCGCCAAAGCGGATTGTGCCATGCGCTATGAGTTTCTTTGGCGGGGTTTGAGTGCGTGAGAATGGCGCACCTCTTTGTCTATTGATAGTCTTGCACATGAAAATGTGCCTGTATAGATAGTAGCCCACGAGACTCGGTAGGTTGTCGAAAGCGGCGGCGTGCGAGGATCAAAATCAATAATGAGTTCTGCCGTTCCTATGCGGTGGCGGATAGTCGAGGCTAGCGGACTAGTGGGTTGCGAGTTAAATCGGCAACTTGGCGTGGCGGATCTGCGGACATACTTTTTGTCGACCGGCGACTTGATGAGTCATAAGGTAAATGAGTTCTCATGATCACCTTATTAAGGGGTTGAAGCCCTCCTCGATAAATTTTATGCTATTATGCAGACGGTCTTGCTTCTTGTGGAGAGCCGGGCGAACTTGCTCGAGCTAAGGAGCAAGCCCGATGGAGTAATGCGGCTGCCTCGAGGCGGCGAGGTTAAAGCCAAAAGAGCTGCGCCTTTGCCTAGCGAGGCGAGGTGGCAATTGGCCATGAAAGTGAAAGATCTTGCCGACCACAATGAGGCTCTTGAAAAGGCGCTTATCGGGCGGGAAGACTGAAGAGGCCACGCGCGAAGCCAAGGATGCCAGCTCTGCAATCGGGCCATGAAGGAAAGCTGCGCCGGTAGGAGATATCATGGTGGCAAGCCTTTCTATTTGCATCGCGGTTTATGGATCAAAAGTATTCTCAATTTGGCGGTATGGAGTCGGAGGATCCGTATATGGACTTAGCGACAAGTGCGGCCGATCTTAGTTGAGCACTTCGGGCGGAAGGATCACAAGGCGGAAGAGCTATATTGGTCTCAATTCCATAGTCGGATCGCTCACTTTCGTTAACGAACCGGTTGGCGAATGGGCGAGCTAAATAGATTGTCCGGACTTGCCATGGTGACGCCGTGGCCCATATGCGGCGAGAGAGGTCAAGCGACGAGCTACTTGACTTCTGCGGCAATTCCTTGGGCGGTGCCACATATAAAGGAGATGAAGCGGTCGGCTGCATCGAAGCGCGCGGATGGCTCTTGCCGTGTGAAGGAGCATTGTCGGAGATGGATGCCACATTGTTGTTGCCTTGAGTTGGATGAAAGCCGGCTCCCGCTTGAGCACTATTTGGGAAGTTATGTGTGGCGCTTCGTGTAATAAATCGCGATGCTCGAAAAATGTCACGTTCAAATGAGCGTTTTAGCTTATAAAACAATGATTATGCTATAACTGCTTTTTATACTTATGCGTCCCAAGTAGTAAAACTTCTCCTATCTGACGTTTACGTATACATTTGTATAACTTGAAAGATTGCGATCTTGACATTACGCACAAGGTGCGGGGTGTTATAAAAATAAGCGCGTTTTCACATAATCCGGCGTCTCGGTCTGGTTAAGGAGGTGGTAGCGTAGCGAAACGAGGCAATCGGACTATAATGTTTTATCACTTTCCTTAGCGGTGGAGTTGAGGTGGGGCTACGATATAGCCCACAGAATTCTTGCTTCTCCGAGTTCGAGCGCGTGTGTGCTGACGGAAATGGTCCTTCGTCAAGCGAAATTCTAAACATTCCGGTAGTCGATCAGTGGTTGACGATCTCATTTGTATCATGACGATCGGTTTTGACTTTCTCTCTTGAGGTGCTCGCCCGGCGGCTGGGGCTGTCGCGATAGTTCTCCTAGTGCGCGTTAGCCGATGATCTGAGCGTAAAGCGACAAAACACGAGTCAGGCAAACCAACATTTGACCAAAGACATGATTCGGACTGATGCATATAATGCCTAACTTCGAGGCGTAAACACTCCCTAAGGTGTTGGTCTTTATAATAATGGGCGAGAACAATGCCTAAACCCCTAGTGTCGAGTGCAGGCATGGTCTTACATGGCCCGATGCCAAAACGTCGAGCTCGCTTTGGCTATAGGAAGAAACCAAGGAGAATAACAATAAGAGCAGTAAAAAAGGTTTACGCGGGTCTTAATCTGAAAAGAATCCTCACAATGGGTCCCTCTTGCGTCTGCGCCTATGTCTCCGTTCGCCGTTATCACGGGCGGGTATGCACGTTGTTCATCTATAAAAGAGAGGCAGCTTAGTTTGAAAACAATTAGTGCGAAAAATATGTGTAAAGAAGGAATATGAATAAGTAAGGCGGGTTTGTATGAACCCGCGGTTGTTTCGCCTGACCCCAACCCATGAAGAGGTATGCGGCTAGGGAGCCCTAACTTTCTTGAAGCGGATTCGTCTATCCGTCCGGGGTCTTTAAGTGACCCTCGCCTTTGAAATGGCGCCCACCTTGGACGGGCATCTTGAGTGTAAGAGGCAGCGTGTCACGGTATGGCGTTGAAGCGGACAAAAGCCTTTCGTCCCAAGAGTGGTTGATATCCACTTTTAAATGGGGCGATATGAAAAATTAATTTTTAGCGTCGAAAATTGTTCGGTGATCCGAACCGACTTCTAATAATATGGAGCTGTGCACTTGGCGTAAGGGCTGGCGTCACTCCTTTGAAGGAAGTGCGGTGTGTCGAATTTTGGTAGGGTCTATCCCCATCTTACGGATTGTGTTTGAATCTGGCGAGGTTTAAATCATTGCCTCTGTCCCGTTAGGGCGTTAGTAAATTGTAATCCGTCTATTATGGGATTCAATATCGAGAGTCCATCCAGCGTTTGAGCAACAGGAATAGTCGGTGGTCGAAAGTGATTGGTTTGATATCAATCTCTATGGTTTCTTTGGGTTGGACGTGTGAAGCTCTTTTAGAAAGTGCCGCACTATTTTTCCGTATTATCACATGAAGTGAGTTCTTGCTTTGACCCCTTGTGGGAAAGTCTTTTGTTTTCGGTGCTTTCTGCTGGTGGGGTTTATCATCTTAAGCTTGGCGTCGAGCCTTGTGTTCGGCGTTTAGTCGGCGGATTGTTTAAAACCCAACAATCCCGATGGGTATGGTTTGCGGGCCTTAGAAGTCTTTGTGGATTTGACATATCCGACCGAATCTTATTTAAGTTAGACGGATCGTCATTGTCATCCTTAAGAGCGTTGTTTTGTTGTTTGGCCACGGCGTTTGAATCCGGCGTTGTTGCCGTGCTCTTTGGGCTTTTCTCTTTATTCGTATTTGTTCTTTTTCTGTAGTGATTTTCGTTCCATCCCTTATCTCGGATGTACTTGGGTATTTGGTCTTTGCATCTTGCTAGCCGACTGTCCTCTCCCTTTCATGGGTCATGAGGTTTGTTAGTGCGGACATTGTCCTCGGTTTCTCTTGGCCGAGGTGCACAGCAAGCCATTAGTCTCGGACATTGTGCTTAAAAGCTGCTAAGGCTTGGCGTCCGGACGGTCAGTATTTGGTTCTTTTGGTAAGAAACTGTTCCGAAATTTCATGGCTGACTCTCCGGGCTGTTGAGTTATGACTTAGATCATCTGCGTCCGGGGGGACATAAATCCTTGAAAATTTGCTCTAGGCGCATCCTCGAGCTCTTCCCAACTTCCACGGTGTTTTACGGGAGGCTTTTAAGCCAATGACAGGCTGGCCCTTTGAGCTTGAGGGTAGGTATTTTATGGCGTGGAGATCATCTCCTCGGCCATGTGTATATGTAGTATATAATCTTCTATCCAGACTCCGAGTGCATTGTTCCATCATAGGCCTCTATGTTTATGGGTTTAAATCCTGCTTTGGAATGCATGTTCGGGACTTCATTAGTGAAACATAGTAGGTGTCTTGGCGCCCTGTATTTGGGTGTGCGCTATCTTGAGACACTTCGTGTTGCCTTGCTTCTGGGGCCTTCTTCTTTGGCCGTAGATGGACTGGTGGGCCATCTGTCCTTCAGTTCATTGGTTGGTTTATGTGTGGCGCGCTTTGAATTGATCGTCATCCGTAGTCTATCCGACCATGCCGCCTCTTTATTTTTTTATTGTGGGGCTCTATGGCCTCGTCGTCGGTCTGGTAGCGACTTAAGCGGATAGCTCTTTGATTGGCGGCTATTGCCGTATTTATCATGGTTTTGAGTACTTTGCTCCACCTCATTACGAGTGTGTCCTCCGCTGTTTGAGCTTCCACTTTTCCTTCTTGAGCTTCTTGCAGTCTTGTGAGTCTTTTTCGAAGGTTCTTGCTCTCCGGAGTGTGTCCAGGCATGAGATCGTCCGGGACTATCGTTTTCGCGGGCTTGGGTGAGTGTCGACTCGTCATGTTAGGACGATTGCTTATCTGCATGTTCATCATCCATTTGTGAGCCTGCTGTATTCTGAGCTCCTTTGGAGCGTTGTTGTCGTCGGCGGGACTTAGGCGGCGTCGTGCGCCGTTTGGTTGTTTATTGGCGGGGTTATCTTCTACATGGCCCGTTGATCCTCGTTATCGCTCTCCTTTGGGGTATCCACCATGTATATGTCATGTGGCGAGGTGGTCCTCCGTGCCTTATAGGCTCGCTTCTTGTTACGTCTCCGGTATAAATGCGTCTATTCGTCGATGTCTTGAGTCATAATCTAACATGTCGGTTAGATAAATCGGCGATGGCTACAAAGTGGGTGGGCTCTGAATTTCTTCGTCGTCCGTACCCCAGCCATCCTGGCCATAGTCCGGCCAGGACTCTCCTAATAACGAGAGATGCTTTAGCGAATTTAGGATGTCGCCAAAGGGCGAGTGTTGGAAGATGTCTGCGGCGGTGAATTCCATAACCGGTGCCCAACCCGAATCGATTGGTAGGGGCGCGGGAGGTTGAGTCCAGCAAAGTCAAGCGCCTCGAATCACGAGTTCGCGAGGGACAAGATTAGTGTTGGCTCCATCGCCGTGGATGTTGAAGCCCCAGTGGCGTCTATCCACCGGCCCTCGTCTGGCGATCGGCTCCGGACTAATGGCGAAGCGGATTCGTGTCTGACCACAAAAACCTTTATTGGTGGCGAGCTAGATCATGCCGTCGTCCTGATCTGCGCGCGCTAGGCGTAACTTGAGTCGTCGAAAATCAAGTCTCCGCGGACATCGGGCGTGAAGTTTAGGCTTCGAATCGACTGGCGGCGGCGTAGCTTCGATCTGCTCGGATAGCCAAGTGAATCAGCCCGCGATCTTGAAACGCCCGAATCTGAAGATCTGCCGGGAGAAAAGTCTCACCACGGACAGCGTTGTTGGTTGAAGATGCCATCAGACTATCGGTGGCGGAGGGAACTCTCAATGAAAGCACCAATGTCGATTGTCAAAACCGGCGGATCTCGGGTAGGGGTCCCGAGCTGTGCGTCTAAGCGGATGGTAACGGAGGCGAGGACACGTTGTTTTACCCGAGTTGGGCCCTCTTGATGGAGGTAAAACCCTCGTCTGCTTGATTAATATTGATGATATGGGTAGTACAAGAGTAGATCTACCACGAGATCAAGGAGGCTAAACCCTAGAAGCTAGCCTATGGTATGATTGTTGTAATGTATGTTTAGATCCTCTGGACTAAAGCCCTCCGGTTTATATAGACACGGAGGAGGCTAGGAATTACAGTGGTTACAATGGTAGGAGATCTACATATCCGTATCGCCAAGCTTGCCTTCCACGCCAGAAAGTCCCATCCGGACAGGGGCGGAGTCTTCAATCTTGTATCTTCGTAGTCTTGAAGTCCGTGAGACGATGATAGTCTGGTGTCCGGACACCCCTAGTCGAGACTCCCTCGGAGGCGGTCGGGGAGGCCGTGCCGAGCTCTTGAGCTCGGCGGCAACATCGTCGCATCTGTGGCGTGGTGGTGGCGGCGGCCGCCCGAGGCGGCAGAAGTCAGCTAGCGGCGAGGCATCGTTACATCCGATCCAGATCGGGCGAAGAGGCGGCGTGAGGAGAAGTGGGGATCGATCGATCCGAGGAGGAGTGGGAGCCGTGTGGGGGAGTGGGTGAGGGTTGCTAGGGTTTGGTGGTGGGGCGGTTAGTAGCCAGGAGGTTGGTGGCGGGTGGGCTGGCTGATGGCCTAGTTGGGCCAAGGCCAGCATGGGAGGAGGGGTTTATTTTGTTTGCCTATTTTGTTTTTTACTGCTATTTCCTATTTAATTGTTATAGTAAAAAATTTAGTTAAACTTGGAATTTAGCCCAAGATTCAAGCACAATATTTTGGAGTGGCACCTAATGTTTTGAGTCAATTGGAAACTCATAAAGATTTGTTTTTTTTCTGAAATGGTTATATTTGTTGTGGTTGGACCACCTTATATCTTACTAGAGATTAATCGAAGAGCCAAAGGATGTTGGTTTCAACATGACAATTTATCGAGGTTTATATTAATATTCGAACATTTTAATTTTATAGTTTGAGGAAATAATAATTTAGCTTGTCTTTAAAGTTCGAGTTTGAGGTCGGTTTAGAACAAAGTGATGATTAACAAAATTTAATTATGATGATGTGTCACCCTAATAGGAGTTTACTATAGCAAGACACCGGGATGTTACAAATCTCCTCTACTACAAGAAATCTTGTCCGAGATTTAAGAGGTGGAGTAAGGGGAAGGTTACAGCTCTGAAATTCTAGCGAGTGTTCCCTATCTTGGTTGATCTTCTCGAAGAGGTCGATCCATTATGTTGATGTCTTCGTTTCTCTGCTTCAGGTCATCATGATGAAGTCAACATCATTTTGTTGGGATCTTCATCGTCCTTACTAAAGCATGAGAGGAGAAACTCTATAAGGACGGGTTTTATCAAGATTGAGCATCAAGCGATTAACTCAAGGGAAGAAGCATAAAGTGTCTCTCGAGTTGATTACATGAAACACCTCGAGAGCATTATAGAAGTCGAAAGTTTCAAGCAATTAGCGGTCATTCGATGCCTAAAGTAGAGTGTGAAGGGGTTGAGCAATGGTATATGTATTGCATCGATGCGAGAATAGATCATCACTAGGGCGGTGGCTCATGAATTACATACGAAGGCAAGTGCAAAGGATACATTAGAATCCGGGTTGTAAAGAAGAATCAAGTTTCGATCCAGTGGACCTGTGGGTTATGGGCCCACCATGTGGGTTGAAAGTAGGAAGGGTGGTGACATCTTGCATAGCCGCGATAGGGAGGCCTGTAAGTGGATAGCTTGTCAGCTATGTCGGTACCAAGGACGGGGGAACGAAGAGAACCATTTCCTACTCGTTGAACGAGGCAAACCAATTGGCAAAGTTCTCACCCATCGGTGGTTACCGGAATGTCATCAACAATAGTAATAGGGTCTTACAGACAGAGTGGTACAACAAGGTGCTTACCTAAGCAAGAAATTATCTTTGCTCAGTTAAGTCAGATTACAGGAAAGGTTAACAAAAGAATGGAAAGGAAAACACGATTATCAGATTATACGGAACAATGGAAAGGGAAATTGTGATTACACACAATTATTAGGAGTATATCCTTCCCATGGACAAGAAGAACATGTCATAGAGGTAAGAGAGCAAGTACCCAACCATTGGATAAAGAGGCAAGGAGTAATCAAGATGTTACCCCTGCAACAATGTTTGGATAACTGACCAAGAAACATTTAGCATCGCGCCGCCAATGTTCTTGTTGATGAGCGGGGTATCATAGTCATGCGTCGAGGTAGCCATGATATGGTGTTTCAATCTAGGGCCAGACTTTGGATACACAAATGATCCATCAGGAGTAACTTATAAATCAGTCCTACAATTTCCTCCAAGAAGAATGGTTATCCTTGCAAAAGAAATTATAATGATAGGTCCTCCAGCCAGGGGTGCTAGGCATGACATCATATTACCGGGTTATCAAAGGACCAACATCATGACTCCTGGAAAGTTGTCCCAACCATTATATCTGACCAAGATTCAGATCCGATTGGTGTCATGATACCTCAGACTCAGGATGTCAGAGAAGAAAAGGTGCAACACAAATCAATGAAATGACATTGCAAGATTCTCGGGAAATGAACTATGGGAGTGGGTTCCTGAAACAATAGTTCATCATTAAACCAAGGAGAGGATGAGGAGGTGGCTGATGGGCTCAGCAACAATTCATTGAGAATTCCAAACGGGTGGATTTCCACAATAATGTGAACAAGAAGATGACACTTGTCAATTCAAATGATATAATGTTGTATGCTCGAGGAAAA
The DNA here is from genome assembly GCA_021437245.1 of Aegilops speltoides. Lineage (NCBI taxonomy): Eukaryota > Viridiplantae > Streptophyta > Magnoliopsida > Poales > Poaceae > Aegilops > Aegilops speltoides. The sequence goes on along the minus strand of JAHHZJ010000241.1, from coordinate 93,224 downwards.
CATACACCATCAATCACTAGTTGAAAGGTGTGCCCGAAATATGACCTTAGGCAGCAAGATCAATGTTAGAGTGATGATTCAATAACCAATAATCTAAGAACGAAATGTCGATCGTTAACTTCAAAGCAATAGGGTTGCTAGAAGTACAGAACTCTAGCAGCATCGTAAGCATATTGGTATCCTGGTTAAAAACAACACGGGGACCAAGGAAGAATGGTGATGGTGAGAAGTATCATCATACCGAGAATTTCTAAGAGGTAGAGCATTCCCCACAACATTCTCGACAGAAAGGACAGTAATACTTCAAGGCAGAACACGACACTAGCTGGAGAGCAAGTTGAATTCATAATGTGGACAAGTTTGCGATGAAAGGAAGTCAAGGGTGTTGTCGATGATAATAAAAATCATCGAGGGCAAGGAGGGTATTTCTCATCGTGAACACAGTTGGCATCGCAGAAGAAGTCAAAGTGTTGAAGGTGGTCCGACACATTTGCCGGGAGGTTTCAAGAGGATACAATCAAACAACAAAGGCAACATGCAAGGGAATGACGAAGTGGCAAGTTATAGGATCATTATATAAGATGCAAGCTCAGAACCAAAGTTGCCTTTCAAGACAAGCAACATGATGTTGAAAGCTCGGCGCAAGTCGTCTCCACCACTCAAAATTAGTGCACGAGAGAAGGATGAGGTAGCATAGTCAAAGTTAGCAAGACCGAGGATGCAGCCGATAGTCTAGGAATGACAGTTGAGTTGAAATTTCCTAGTGAAAATACTAGGGGTATTTGATTTGTAGTGCGGAATAATTTCACTAGTCGGTGTCCTCGGTTGACAACAACCCAGAACCCGTAGAGTGATTACGACAAGGAAAGACATTACTTCAACACAGTTAGTAAGATGTGGTGCAATGGCAAGACATCTTCGAGATACCAGGGGGTAATACTCGAAGGTAGAACATGATAGAAGTAATCTTAGATTAGTTGACCTATGATGATGAATACTTCAACCTTGCCAAAAATAGGCGAGAGCCTTTGGAATGAATTCCAATTAGATATATCGGATCGAGAAAAACATGGCGGAACCATAAGCATAAGGAATCAATTTCAATAATACTGAAAGAATCATACAATTTGGATAATCATTTTGCAAGAAGCTTAGGGCAGTCTACATCATTTTCATGGGCATGAACACAAGTTCAAGGCCGACTCCACTTCTTTAATGCATATCATTTCATTCACCTCCGCTTTGATAAAAGCGTAGTGTTGGAATTTTGTCGGGTAGAACCTTTGGAAGAGTATGACTTGTGAAAACTTTCGGGTTCTCATGGATTAGGGAAGGCATAGGTTCACCCCATCGGGCATCTTAGTAATATATACCACAAGTTTCAAAAGTAATTACACAAGCTCGAAAGCGAGCATGGTTGTTAGCGAGAGGATACAATTTACCAAAGGCACTATGTATCAAGGAAGAACCCACAAGGTGACTTAATATGAAGGACAACTTGTTGGATAACAATCCAACAATGGATCGAGCGATCCACAATGGGTGATGTGAGTATATGTACTCGAGAATCTTGGGCGCATCGATTCAAGAATCACTGATTAGTCGGCGGCTTAAATAGAAAGAAATTATGGTTCCCAAAACAAAGGATCGAAGTAGGCGCTACGATCAAGGATGGATAAATTGAAAACACTTGGTTGAATGATCGGTAAAGGCTCGGTGCCAGAACCAACTCATGTCGGGAATGACATCGAGTAAGAAAGATAACTTTAAAAGGGTAACTTTGATATGCATGCGTCGCACATATTGAATCAATAGGCTCAAAATTACTAAGACAAGGGATGTTATCAAGGACTACTAGTCATATGGAATTAACCATAATGCAAGGGCCTTAAGAATTTCAAGAATAACAGGCTGCGAGAGGATTTTGAAAGGTCGGAAAGTATTTGAAGAATTTTGTGAGACACATGAACAATTGAGAAGAGCGGATCCTCGATAAATGTGAGAAAAAACACATAAGGGTTTTCATGCGAAATAAAAGCGCAAGGCGGTAAACTCATAGGATTCTCGGGACAACGGCGAATATTTCAAGGCATCTTACGACAACAAAAGCGGCGAAATGATCATGAGAATGACAAGTGCGTGCAGATATCCATATGGATATATCGGTGGAAGTGAATTGCAAAGGCAATGAGCACAAGGGTCTCGGGAAAATATCGATGGATATCCTCAGAATCTTCTAACAAAGCAGGTGATCTTACGGAATGAGGGCTCTCAGGAGAAATAATTCTGAGATCCTAGTTATCAAAATCATTTAACCCGAATAGAAGAGATCGAGTCGAGTATAGGTCGAGGGTAAAAGATCCTAATACCACCCAATGGCGACGTGGGCCCGTAGGGCACACAACCATGTTAGTAAAAGTTTTGTAGTGACTAGACTCGACTTCGGCCAAGGAGTGTGGAAGGGGGATTCCTACAGGCAGTCAGCTCTGATACCAACTTGTGACGCCCTCGATTCAATCGTATACTAATCATACACGCAAACGTGTACGATCAATATCAGGGACTCACGGGAAGATATCACAACACAACTTTAAAAATAAAATAAGTCATACAAGCATCATAATACAAGCCAGGGGCCTTGAGGGCTCGAATACAAGTGCTCGATCATAGATGAGTCAGCGAAAGTAACAATATGTGAGTACACACATAAGTTAAACAAGTTTGCCTTAAGAAGGCTAGCACAAATTGGGATACAGATCGAAAGAGGCACGGGCCTCACACTGTGATCCTCCTAAACTACTCTGAGTAGTCATCGTGACTGCACATAGTAGTAGGCACCTCCAGTGTAGTAGGAGTCATCGTCGACGGTGGCGTCAAGCTCCTGGGCTCCAACATCTGGTTGCGACAACCAAGTAGAATGGAGAGGGGGAAAAGAGGGAGAAAAGCAACCATGAGTACTCATCCAAAGTACTCGCAAGCACGGATCTACACTACATATGCATGGGTATATGTGTAAGAGGCAATATCGATGGACTGAACTGCAGAATGCCAGAATAAGAGGGAGATAGCTAGTCCTATCGAAGACTACGCTTTTGGCAGCCTTCGTCTTGCAGCATGTAGAAGATAGTAGATTGAAGTCCTCCAAGTAGCATCGATAACAGAATCCTACCCGGCGATCCTCCCCTCGTCGCCCTGTGGGAAAGCAATCACTCGGTTGTCTCTGGAACTTGTCTGGGTGTGTTTTATTAAGTATCCGGTTCTAGTTGTCATAAGGTCAGGGTACAACTCCGGGTCGTGCTTTTACCGAGAGACACGGCTATTCGAATTGATAAACTTCCCTGCAGGGGTGCACCACATAACCCAACACACTTGATCCCATTTGGCCAGACACACTTTCCTAGGTCATTCTCGACCTCGGAAGATCAACACGTTACAGCCCACTAAACTGTGAGGAGATTCGACCGCGCGGTCTAACTCCTATTCAGCGCGAAGTGCAGGCCCATCGCCCATTGCACATCTGCACGTTGTGTGGGCGGCCGGAAGCAGACCTAGCCCCCTTAATACAAGAGCACGCTTACGGTCCAATCCGGCGCGCACCGCTCAGTCGCTGACATCACGAAGGCTTTGGCTGATACCACGACGTCGAGTGCCCATAACTGTTCCCGCGTAGTTGGTTAGTGCGTATAGGCCAGTGGCCAGACTTAGATCAAATTCCAAGATCTCGTTAAGCATGTTATTATGAAGTAACCGCGAACACCGACCAGGGCCAGGCCCACCTCTCGCCTAGGTGGTCTCAACCTGCCCTGTCGCTCTGACTCAAAGTAACAGTGGGGGGCCGTCGGGAACCCAGGCCCACCTCTACGGGATGGAGCCACCTGTCCTTTCAGTCCCCATATCCAAATCACTTGCAGGTACTCAACGAGCCGACCCGACTTTAGTCACCATCTGTATAAAATGTATGTATAATATATATACCCGTGATCACCTGCCGAGTGATCACGGCCCGATAGTATATCATGGCAGACTGACAAGAATGTAGGGCCACTAATGGTAAACTAGCATCCTATACTAAGCATTTAGGATTGCAGGTAAGGTATCAACAGATGTAGCAACAATGACAGGTTATGCAACAGAATAGGATTAATCGAAACAGTAGCATGCTACACTACTCTAATGCAAGCAGTAGAGGGAAGAATAGGCGATATATGGTGATCAAAGAGGGGGGGGGCTTGCCTGGTTGCTCTGGCAAGGAGGGGTCGTCAACTCCGTAGTCGTATTGGGTAGGAGCGGCGTCTGTCTCGATGTCTAGCGAGAGAAGAGGGGGAAGAAACAATAAATATAATGAAACATATGCATGACGATGCACGACATGACAACGGGCGGTGTTAGGTGTGCTCTAACATGATAGTAGGTGATTCGGCGAAAGGAAACATCAGGAAAATATCCCGGTGTTTAGCGTTTTTAGACAGATGAAATGTTAGGGGCGTGTGGGCGATGAGCAGGCGGTGTTAGGCATAGCAAACCATGGGTGGTCGCGGAGGCGGCGGCGTGGCGGGCGAGGCGTGGCGAAACACGGCGAAACTTCTTCTGGTAGGCGGCGCGCGCGAAGTGCGGCTGCGGAGATGGCAGCGGAGACGGCCTTGGCCTTGAGTGAAGCGAAGCAGCGGTGCGTGGCGAAGCGATCTGGCGTGTGGTCGGCGCGGCCGTGGTGAGCATGGGCAAGCGGTGGCTGCGCCGCAGTGAGCCTGAGGTGGAGGAAGGAGGAGAGGAGGAAGGCGCGCGGCTCATGGGGTCGTAGGGTCGAGGCGAAGTGCTTAGGGAGGAAGGCAGCAGACGGTCGCGTTGGCGGAGAGAGCGATCCGGCGGGGAGGCGGTCGGGGAGGCCCGGCGAGTCTTGGCTGCGGTGGCGGCGTCGTCGCATGTCTTGGTGTGGTGGTGGCGGCGGCCGAAGCGGCAGTGCAGTTAGCGGCGTGAGGGAGAGTGGGGATCGATCGATCGAGGGAGAGTGGTTGCCGTGTGGGGAAGTGGGTGAGGGTTGCTAGGGTTTGGTGGTGGGGCGGTTAGTAGCCGGGAGGGTTGGCGGGTGGCACGATGGCCTAGTTGGGCCAAGGCCCACAGGATGAGGGTTTATTTTGTTTACTGTTTTGTTTTTTACTGCTATTTCCTATTTAAGCTGTTATAGTAAAAGAATTTAGTTAAACTTGGAATTTGGCCCAAGATTCAAGCACAATATTTTGGAGTGGCACCTAATGTTTTGAGTCAATTGGAAACTCATAAAGATTTGTTTTTTTCCTGAAATGGTTATATTTGTTATGGTTGGACCACCTTATATCTTACTAGAGATTAATCGAAGAGCCAAAGGATGTTGGTTTCAACATGACAATTTATCAGGGGGATTTATATTAATATTGAACATTTTAATTTTATAGTTTGAGGAAATAATAATTTAGCTTGTCTTTAAAGTTGAGTTTGAGGTCGGTTTGGAACAAGCGATGATTAACAAAATTAATTATGATGGCGTGTCACCCTAATAGGAGTTCTTGTAGCAAGACACGGGATGTTACACATGCGGCGAGAGGAGATCATAAGTTTTGCTTCCTCTTGCTCAACATGTTTAAATTATTCATTCACTCAAAGTTGAGTGCGCACATTCGTAGCCGCATGCCTTGCCATGATGTACCACATGATAGAGGGATGGTCATTTACATACACACACTATTGGATGAAACTAAAGAGGGAGTATGTGTGTGACGAACTGATCCGTTGAGGAAAAACTTGTTGGACATCCAGTAATCCAGTTGAATTAGAGATATTATTGTACTAAACTTATTTACATGCTACGTATGGATGATTCCTGCTATTTTTGTATCCAAACTTTGATGAATATCAACCGGTGTGCATGAATTTCGTCTTGTTAGTTAAAATGCGGGTTGAAATGTATGCGGATAGTGTTGGATGGTGACCTCTCGAATCCGTGTCTGCAAACTGGCCCCCTGTCAGCGGACAGATGCATGAGGAAATTTGCAGGTTCCTGTTAGTGCATTTAGTGCCACCCCTAGTTGGTTTTGGAGTATTGACGACAAACATGGTTGAGGGACTAATGTGTTTGTGAGAATTGAAGGATAACACAGGTAGTGTCCCTCATTGATTCAGTTTAGCTACCAGAGATGACCCCTAAAAATGTGTGAAGACATTGAAGACAATGATGGTTCGTGAAGACATTCACGACGAAGATTATGACATATGAAGCTATTCACTTGAAGACTATGGAGTGCGAAGACATAGTTGTTTCGTAGTTTCCTTTTCTTCTTTATTGAGTCATAGGAACCACCATACTGTTAAGTGGGGTCCAAGTGAACAAAGTCAGAGTGACTGATGTGATGCTCAACCAAATCCTATGTCTTCGAGCGAAAACAATGAGAGCAAATCTTATCCAGAGCTGGATGACTCAGCTTTGCTTGTAGCCCAAGCCAAGCTGCTGCGTGTGTTTGAAATCTGACCGTTGGACACGTGTCAGTTCCTTAGTGAGCCAGGATCATTTTGGACATATCAGGTCGGGTTGCCTCCTGGCTATAAACAGCCCACCCCCTACACCATAAATTGGTGGTTGCTCAGAGTTAGTGCATGGCTTTTGTCGTTCGAGAGCAACCCACCTCCGAAGCATTTGAGAGAGAAATCCTTGCGAGGAGAAAGCCCAAAACACCCAGAGCCAAAGAGTGTTAGGCATCACTGAAGTCTTTCTGTCTGAGTGATCTAAAGACTTGTTACACTTGAGGACTGTGAATCCTCCAGCCAATTAGGCGTCGCGTTCTGAGCATCCAAGAGTCATTGTGGATTGCCGGTCAACGAAGTCTGTGAAGGTTTGGAAGTCTACCTCGAAGACTTACCAGAGTGATTAGGCGAGGACTGGGTGTCCTTAGCTCAAGGGGAATAAGGTGAAGACACGGTCTTGAGTTAAATCTCAGCCTCCTAACCAAGACGTCACAGTTGTCCACGACAAGCTGGGCTGGTCTACCAAATTCTTGTCTTCGTCAAGCTACTGGTTCTATCCTCTACTCTCCTTACTTTACAGTTGTCTTCATGAAGTCATTGCTTGCTTGTCAGATCCGTTTGACTTCACTCTGTGAAGACTATTATCTGTTTAGCTTCGTACTATCTTCCTTTCTGATCCCATCTACCTAGTTACAGTTAGTCTTCATACTTTCACTGAATTGTATGTATGACTAATGCTAGCCTAGTGTAGTTTTCATTCCGTTGCTTACTATATAGGCTCAGTTTACCTGTTTGCCTTCAAAGCCACTATGTTTTGAAGACTTCCATAAAAATCGCCTGTTCACCCCCCTCTAGTCGATAACTAGCACTTTCAATTGGTATCAGAGCAAGGTACTCCCTTGTTTTGTGTGATTTGGTTTAACCACCTGGAATTTTAGCTATGTCGACTGTAGGGATTATCAAGGTCTCCGTTGCATGCCCCGTCTTCGATGGCATTGACTACCCCTACTGGAAGAACAAGATGTGCATGCATCTTGAAGCCATTGATGTTGATCTACGGTATGTCGTCAAGGCGGCATTCCCAAAGTCGGTGAAGGTGTCACTTCTCTGCGATGTCAAGATATTTGCTCAATTGGACTCAACACGCCAAGAACATCATCGTGGTCATCGACCAAAGGCGATATGGCGTGTGAGTGCACTAAAGCGCAAAGCTGGTCTAGGACTAGATGTCCAAGGTCGATGAAGGCGTATCAACTAAGAGAGACTCAAGAATCGATGTTCTTCATAATCTCTTCAATCGCTTCAAGAGAAATGACAATGAAAATGTCGACTCATGTTTGATTGCTTGTGATATCACCAATGAGCTTGTGCTCTCGGCGCCACTAAGATCACCAAGCATGATATCGTGAAGAAGCTTACGAGATCCTTGACAGCTCATTTGACACCTTAGTCGATGATTCAAGAGCGTCCGACTTCAAAGATCTCGATCCGTCGACATACTTGAGAGGCTCAACACATGAGTTCGACTATCTGAGAAGCGTGGTATCTATGGACCCAACTATGGACAAACCCGTGCTATGAAGGCTAAAGCTGTTTCCTCATCCGAAGAAGAATCTGACTGTAGCTCTAGTGATCCTGAAGAGCTTGGAAAAGAGCTTGCAATGCTCGTGAGGAATTTCCAGAAGTTCTCCAAGAAGAATCGATTGACAAGTCTTCAAGATCTAGCTCAAAAAACGGCGAGGCTTCATCACGTGACTACAAGAAGTGGACTTGCCACAAATGCAAGAAGACGGGCCACTACATATCCGAGTGTCCTCAGTGGGATAAGGAATCAAAGAAGAAGAAGAAGAGCAAGGAATATGATTCTGATGACAAGAAGAAGAAGAAATCTTCAAATCCTTCTTCAAAGTCTTCATCAAAGTCTTCATCTCACAAGAAGACCTCATCAAGCAAGGCTCGTGCATTTATTGGCAAGAAATGGATTAGGAGGAGATGCGCCTCGAGGAGGCGGAGGTGGAGTCTCGGGAGGTCTGATTCGAGCGTGGCAAGCACAGCTCTGGCATCGGCGTTAAATCGCCAAGTCAATCTTCAACACTAAAGACAATGGTCGCAGCGTTGAAGCCAAAGCTGCTGCTGATGATGATGAAGACTCTGCTCCTACCTACTGCTTCATGGCACGTGGTGCCAGGGTAACTTCACGCGATGCCTATTTACAAACCTCTAGTGAAGATGACTCTGAATGTGAATCCAAACCTAGCTATAAGACACTTGCTAAAATTGCAACTGAGAAACAAACTGCTATGGAACATATTCAAAAGCTGCTAGACAAAAGCGATGATCTGTTGGATGCGGAGATGAATGAAACTCAGTCCTTAATCGAAGATATTAAAAGTCTTCATGTTAAGTACGAAGATCTTGAAAGTCGTCATGAAACTCTCTCAGCCTCTCATGAGAAGCTTTCCTATGATTATCTCCAAAGGAAGCGATCTAGAAGCGAGGCGTCTCATGAAGATCTTCAAAAGTGAGCGATTCACTACTGCCCAGCAGATCGATTACCGCTCGGGTAGAATTTGTTCCACCATGCTTAAAGTGTCTTGGCGCAATAATGATGTCTCTATTCTTTGAATGTTCTCTGCTTACGATGTTGCAATATCTTTAGCTGCGATGTGGTAACTAACCCCTCTACTGAGGATGCCACTACTATTCTGATGAGAATGCTAGGTTGAAGACATTGCTTGAGACCAGCATGTACAAAAAGCCTCAAAGGGCATCAAACCTTGTGCAATGTCCTCAAAAGCAGTTACGAATTGAAACCCTAGGAAGGAGGGTGTTGGGTTCGAGAGGAAAATGAGCGTTGATGGTTCATATTGGATGCTGGCGGTACCCCAAAACCACAGGTTCTTTGCTAAGGATCCTTGATGGACCCATCCACTTTATCTGGCTTCACTTGTGCTAGCATAATTGTTATTAATGAATCCTTTGATGCCAATTATAAACTGCTTAAGAATTAGAACGGTGAAGTGTTTGCCAGGTACATTGGTACTAACTGCAGGAACGGGTCACCCAGAAGAAGATCTGGGTGCCCAAGCTGTCTTGAGATGCTTCCAATGAATGTCATCATGACACCACCTGGAGAGAAGACAAACCCCCAACCAAAGGCGTCATATGGTCCAAAGGCTTCATACAGACAAAGGACCACTCATGGTCACCCTAACTCCAATGTTTTGCAGGAGAATTGCTATGAGACTCATGAATATGAGCGTGTTTCCTCTAATCGCTATGTTCACGAAACTAATAACTTTTCTGCATATTCTTATGAGTATTATTCTCCTCCTGCTAAGCTATTTGCTAGGGCTCCCAAGCCAAAGTTCTCAGATGCTGCACTTAGACTCGTTGCTTCTAAGCCACCCCTGAAGATGTGTGTGGTTAAGAAGAATTAACTTCTCTTGTAGGGAAATGTCTCGGTGGAAAGCAAAATCTTGGCGACAATCTTTGGAGACCTAAAACATCTTGTGGGGCCTTAAGATAAAATGCTCAATGGTCTTATCATGTATTTCGTCCCGGGGTTCCTTGTGAGCATCCTATCATGCCTAACCATAATCTAAACTTTGATAATATGCTTGTTTGCTACATGTTTACCTTCACAATACTCTTGATGAATCCTATCCGCCTACCTTTGTAGGGTACAACTCAAAAGCCTTGAATGGATTATGGACGTGGTGCACCAACCACACGACTTGTGATCGAAGTCTTCTTATGGATTCAACCCTCGTCCATCTACTAAGAGCCACATCACATTCGCTGACACTGGTAAAAGCAAGGTATTGGGTCTTGGTAGAGTTGCTATCTCAAAGGATCGACATATGGATAAAGTGATGCTTGTTGAATCCCTTGGATACAACAATGTCGTGTCAATGCTCGTAGTGCGGATATGATTGTGATATTTGGAAAATATCGTTGTCTTGTGCTAATGGAATCTGACAAATCTCTAGTCTTCAAAGGCTATCGAAGAGGCGATCTGTATATGGTAGATTTCTCAGTAGGACCACAACTTGCCGTATGTCTTCTAGCAAAGGCTTCAGAATGCTGGCTATGGCATCGACGGCTAGGACATGCGGGCATGAGGAACCTATACACTCTCGCGAAGAAGAAGCACATCATTGGCATCGAGGGTGTCAAGTTCAAGAAGGATCATCTATGTGGTGCCTGTGAAGCTGGAAAGATGACTAGAGCCAAGCATCCCTCGAAGACAATCATGACTACCTCCCGCCCCTTCGAGCTGCTTCACATGGATCTATTTGGCCCTACTCACTACTCTACCCTTACTACTACTGCACATCTCTATGGCTTTGTTATTGTTGATGATTACTCAAGATACACCTGGGTGCACATAATTCTCTATAAGACTATCTTGCAAGATGTCTTGGGGCAACCATAAATCGGGCCATGATGAATTATGGCATCAAGATCAACACATCAAAGTGACAATGACCTTTGAGTTCAAGAACGCTGGCCTCGACATTTATCTTGATACTTTGGGCATCACACATGAGTTATCTGCTCCTTACACACCTTAGCAGAATGGCATAGTGGAGCACAAGAACAGAACACTCATTGCGATGGCGCGAACAATGCTCGATGAGTACAAGACTCCAAGAAAATTCTGGCCTGAAGCCATTGATACTGCATGCCACATCATCAACAGAGTATATCTTCACAAGTTCTTCAAGAAGACATCTTATGAACTTTTGTGGTAAAAGCCAAGCGTCGGTTACTTCAAAGTCTTTGGTGCTAGGTCTTGGATCAAAGATCCACATCACGTCTAAATTAGCACGAAAGCACATGAAGGTTTTATGCTTGATTCTGGAAAGGACTCGCACACCTACGGTCTTCACCTCTTTTCACTATAAAGTGGTTGAAGCGTAGATGTCTTGATTCGATGAACTAACGGCTGCAAAGAGCACACACCAAATGTGCTAGATGAAGCTACACCAGGTGAAGCTATCAAGTTGATGAGTACTGGAGAAATCGTACCCACGGAGGAATAGGCTGAGGATGAGATTATAATTTCTGCACCTAATCAACCTGAAGACAATGCTCGGTCCGAAGCCAATGCTGAAGATGAAGACAATAGTCAGTCAGATCAAAATCTTCGTCCAACTCATCCTCGGGTTGTAAATGAAGTCCAGATTGAGAAGATCATTGATAGCATCAACGCTCCTGGCCCTCTCACTTGATCAAGAGCTACACAACTAGAAAACTTCTGTGGAGACTTTGCCTTTGGCTCTATATCTGAACCCAAGAAAGTCGAATAGGCCTTCATGGAACCTGAATGGATTCAAGCTATGCAAGAAGAGTTTCAACAATTTGAGCTGAATAATGTCTAAGAGCTTGTCAAACATCCTGATCCTCGCAAGCACAATGTCATTGGCATGAAATGGATCTATCGCAACAAGCAAGATGAACTTGGACAAGTTATGAAAACAAAGCTCGCCTTGTTGCTCAAGGTTACACACAAGTGGAAGGAATAGACTTCGATGAAACCTTTGCTCCCGTGGCTCGGCTTGAAGCCATTCGCATAATGCTGGATTATGCCAATCATTACAACATTCTTCTGTATCAAATGGATGTGAAGAGTTCCTTTCTCAACGGCAAAATTGAAGAAGTGTATGTCGCTCAACCACCTGGTTTTGAATATCCTAAACATCCTAATATGGTGTACAAGCTCAACAAGGCACTGTATGGCCTCAAACAAGCACCTCGCGCTTGGTATGACACACTCAAGGAATTCCTGAAGAGCAAAGGCTTCAAACCTGGTTCACTAGATCCCTCTCTTCATGAAGACATATGATGGTGAACTATTTGTGTGTCAAATATCGTGGATGACATTATCTTTAGATGCGGATAAGAGATACTGTCATGAGTTTGGATACATGATGCAAGAGCAATATCAGATGTCCATGATGGGGGAGCTGAAATTCTTCCTTGGTCTTCAAATCCGTCAATAGTGCAACAACATCTTCATATCGCAAGAAAAGTACCTCAAAGATTGCCTGAAAAAGTTTGGAATGCAAGGCTGCAAAGGGTACACGATGCCAATGCCAACCAAAAGTCATCTCGTACAGCGATTATGGTAAAGAGTTGGATTAAAAGTTATACCGCTCCATGATTGGTTCTTTGCTCTATTTATGTGCATCTAGGCACGATATTATGCTTAGCGTTTGCATGTGTGCCCGATTCAAGTAGCACCAAAGGTCGCATCACCTTGTGGTGAAGCGAATACTTGATATTTAGCTCACACCCCAACACTAGGATTATGGTATCCAAAGGGCCTAACATTTGATCTAGTTGGATATTACGATCTTGATTATCTTTGGTGACAAGGTTGATCGTAAGTCCACTTCATGAACATGTCACTTTCTTGTACGATCTCTTGTCATTGGTCTTCAAAGCGAGCGTGTATCACTCTCCTTTGCTGAATCTGAATACGTTCTTTGTTGGATCATGATGTGCTCGGCTTCTCGGATGAAGCAAACTCTCAAGGACTACACATCAACACGAAGAATTTGCCACTCTTCTACGACAATGAAAGCGCCATCAAGCCTTCCAAGAATCCAGTTCAGCACTCGAAGACAAAGCACATCGGGATTCATCATCATTTTCTCAGAGATCATGTCAACAAGGAAGACATTGATATCATTCACGTCAACAGTGAAGAGAAACAGGCTGATATCTTCACTAAGCCCTTGGACGAGAAGAGGTTTTGCAAGCTGCGGTGTGAGCTAAATATCTTAGAATCCTCAAATGTCTAGTGAATGGACACACATCCTAGCAGCTTATGCATGTTGATGACTTAGATCGCAACACGAAATAGCGTATTTCTTCAATCAATGAAGACTTACCCTCTAAGTGTGAATACATTAATGTGGAGTTTGACTTCGGAGGGCCACGATAATTGTGTGCCGTGTCTGGGTCTAATACTTCCTATACAGTGGGTAATGCCACCACGACAACTTTTCGAAGATTTTCATTTGGTGTCATGATTGCATTATCTTCACTTTTGGATTGTCTTCAACATTGGTTTATCTTCAAAATCTATATCTTTGCAATGTTGATTTGTCTTCAATGATATTTATATATATTAGCATATGTGCTCTGTCCTCTATAGCATTCACTTATAGCTATGTCTTCACGTTGCTATTTTTCTGACCTAAGTGAATGTGATCGGACCCTAATCCCTTATGTGCTTCTCCCTCAAATTCTTTCTGTCTAAGTCATGTGCATTCTGTTGACACTTGTCGAATATCTTCTCTGTGTCCTTGTCAGCAGAAGATATAGAGACACACTTTTAAAATGGCTTTTAATGTCTTATCCTTGGCACGAAAACCGGGCGGAATGCCCACCCGACAATCCAGTGTGCGTGGGAACATTGATCAACTCGATAAGTTGCATGCCGCCACGTGTCCTTTAGATGTGAACCGCCGAGTACACTGCATAGTGTCTTTGTGCCACCCTCCTTCTTCCTATAAATACACACCCTCGCGGTCAATATCTGTTCTTCCACCTCGACACCTCGCTCAAACCCTAGTGCCACCACTAGCTCGCGTCGACGCCGGAGACGAAGCGCGTAGCTGCCGCGACTTCTTCGACGCCGTCCTCACGTCTGTCGCGGACCTCTTACTCTCCGCCACTGCCATAGGTGTCTTCCGCCGCCAAGTTAGGGCGCGGAAAATTGGACTGCTCGGCCTCCCTTCCACCTCGTCTAGCAGTTCATCTATGGTAATTAAACCTTCTTTTCACAGTCTTTTTGATTTGTCAAATCCATCCACTTCAATCAAAAGTGGTTTATTCACTTCCAAATTTGGATCTGTCTCTTTCTACATCTCATGTATTGCAGAGTATGTTCACTTATGCGTCAAAAGTAGTTAGATTCCTCACTTGTACCTATTCTTGGATTCGTATAAATCTGGAACCAACTTCCTTTAATAAGTGAATGTCTTCGCACTGTGAGGTCAATGTCTTCTAAACTGATTTATCTTCAAAATCTTACGAGCATATGACCTCTTCCCTTCCTCACATCTCTAATCTTTGTCACGGTACATGTCCGTGCGAGAATCCTTGGTTCTCATAGTGCGCATTCATTTGCGAAATTCTTCTGCGTCACATCGAATCTCCTGAAGCCGGTTCTTGTCGACCCGACAAGCGGAAGCCTTTCATTGTATTGAAGCCAATCGGTCCGAACATTATGGCTTAAAGTCTGCGAAAAGGAGGCGAGCAACACCGTGGCAACACTTGCCTTTGGACTTGCACGAAGATCTTTATGAACTCTACAAGTCGACCCGGAAGAGCTACACCAGTATGAAGCTGGTTCTAGTGGATCCGAAGATATTAGGCGAAACGATGGTTCAAGTACAAGTTTGTAACACTGAATATCTTTGAGAAGAATCTTTGTCAAGCGCTTTGTGGGGTGATTGTCTGTACCAAAACTTGGTACCGAAGACTAAGGCTGAAGCTATTTAACAGGAGTTCTTATCATTTTCATCTCTCCTATGGTGTCGTGAAGACAATCTATTCAAGCTCAACTTTCAGTTTGCAAAAGATTCAACCGTTCAGAACTAGAAGGAGTTTGGCCTCAACTTCAACCCTGGCCCCTCTGCTCCAAGGTCAGATGGAACTCGTGAAGCCAATGAGAACAGGATTGGCCCCTTTGCCAACTTTCATGGGCTTCTGTCCCATATTGCTGCCCAGAGAGCTGCTATGGAGCAATCTGATGAAGAAGCATACTCTAATAATGCTCCATCACCACCAAAGCAGAAGAAGAAGGCAAAAGCTTCAAAGCTATCTGCCTCTACTGCTCCAAAAGCTTCAACCAAGAAGCCACTGAAAACTACACCTCCTGAATCCAGTGTGCAATCTGAAGATTTGTCTCGTGTGTCCAAGAGGACCAAAAAGCCATTGACCAAGAAAGTTGCGAGGCGACCCCTCCTCTGATCTTTGTTACGTACAGCGAGGAAGACACCATTGATATGTCAAGCAATGAAGATCTTGGTGATGAAGCTCTAGAGATGTTGATCAAGAGCAAGCAAGAGGTGGAGATCTTGATGATCTTCCCCTCTTTGATGTTGACATCTTGAATAACTTCATTGATGAGTGGTTTGTGACGGAGCATCAACATTGATAGTCTGCTGACTACCGGTGGGCATCGGCGTCACATTCCACAGAGCCATTGCTAATGAGCTGGCCTTGGCACAGAGAATCATCGAGCTCAAAAATAAGATTGATTATGAGAAGGCACATTTCAAGAAGAATATGCACAAGCTCAGTGTGGCAGATATGCAAATTTTCAAGAAGCTGCTGCATGACCTCAAAACTGAATTTCACAAGAAGCATGAAGAAGCTAAAGGCTCTCGAGAACGCATGAAGTCTTATGCTCAGAAATGTGTGCAAGCACACAATGAAGCTGAAAAGAGGAAAGCTCTTGGGCGTCCTGGCATTGATCCTAGAATGGCTGCTAAGAAGAATAAGAAGCCCGCTGAAGCTAATCCTGATGCTACAAAGCAGGGACAACCCAGCATTGTCTTCCCTGCCAGCATGACTAGCTTGAAGCCAAAGGCCCGCTCTGCTGCTTCTGAGCTCAAGAAGACCAGGCAGGCTGAAGTAGAAGCCAGGAAGAGGAAGCAGAAGGATACATCTGATGATGCTCCCTCAAAGAAAAAGTTGAAGACAAAGGGCTCTAACTCTTCAAAGAAAGAGCATGCTGTTGTAGAGCCCCTCATAGTTGAACCCATTTCTGTTGCATACCAGGCCTCTGCTAATCGCGAGCGTCGTCTCGTTGTTCATGAGCCTGCTTCCATAGAGGCACCATAATCTGAAGAAGTTCCAGCTGTTGACCCCAACGCAACTGAAGACATTGGTCATGAAGACAATGCACTTGATGATGAAGTCATTCCTTAGCTCGAGCCCCAGTTGGTATCATCGCTTTGGTCCTCTGACGGTGAATACATTAGCATTGCTCATCCATTAATGCCAATTGCTCAAGATGACTCATGGGCGGCGCTTGACAAGAATAAGAACCTACCCCTCTTCAAGATGAGACACCTCATACTCCACCTACTCAAGTCACCTCTTGATTGCTTGATGATGATAATTACATGGAACCCTCCATCTCCAAAGCGTCGCTTTGCATTTATGAGCTTTACAAAGGTCTCAGGCCATCCATCTCCATGTCCACCATTCTAGAAGAAGATTCACAACAATCTAGCTCAGTGGCACGTCAAGTGTTCCCTGAAGAGAATCCTTCCTTGTTGCTCAAGCGTATGAAGCTAAAGCTGCTAAAGACATTCCGGTTGCATCAGTCGAAGAAGAAAGAAGAGAATAATAAAGACAAGCCACACCCCATGTTATTGATCAAGTCATTCTTAAAGAGAATGTGATCGTGCATGACTCTCCGGTCGTTAACGAGATGGAGGTTGAAAATAATGAGGCTGCCACCAACAATGCTATTGAAGCCAATGACCTTGTCATGGTGGCGACAATAATGGAGCCTACAACAAATGTAAATCTTTGAAGCCTTTGTGGCGTAATCACCATTGATGGCGCTTGTTCCTCCATCGCGACCTCACACCATGGAAAGGGCCTTGATCGTGAAGGTCGACTTCCTTGTCCGTTGGCCAATTATGATTCCTCCCACTGCTCCAGGACCCCAATACGATTATCATGTGGAGCGAAGGCCTCAAGTTCAAAAGCCAAAGCCGTGTCTGCCAAGGCTTCCAAGTGTTGTCACTACACAAGGCTCATTCAGCGTGCTTAGCTTCAGAGAGGACAATACCTTCTTTGATAGTGCCAAGAACCCTTACAAGAAGCCAAAGATCTTCTCTAACAGACTTTGGAGCCATCAACAACGAAGCAATTATCTTGCATTCCATACAATCAAGACCAGATTTTTCTGCACAGATGTCTGGATTGTGATGCTATGGCTGGGCTGCCATGTCTAGAAGAAGCCCTTGACTGCTTTAGGGATGTTGACCTTCTGGCCTTCGTGACTGATAAACAGCACTGGAATGAAGAGCTACTCCTGCAGTTCTATGCCACCTTACACATTCGAGGCTACAACAGGGATCCGAAGACTTGGATCCTTGAGTGGATGACAGGTGATGTACATCATGAAGCCAAAGCTCAAGATATCATCGAGCTTACTTCCCTGCCCACTCCAGGTGAGTTATATGAACCTGGTTGTACGCTTCATCAGAATGAACTACAGAGCATATTTCAGAAGCCAGAGCCGAACATGAGCCAAATGCTTAGCATGATGGAGCCATTGCCCCAAGATGCTGAATATCCAAAGGAATTATTTGTTAATGACCTTGAGTGCCTGCCACGCACAGTGTATCACATTCTGAGGCGTACTCTCTGGCCCATCAAAGGCCATTCTTCTGAAGCCAAACTTGAAGGCGCCATGAAGACTTTGGTATTCTATATCATCAATGGCATCAGATTCAACACCGAGATTTCTTCATCGAACAACTTCTTTGCTTAGGGATTTATCTGTTTGATCGAAGTTTTATGCTCCATGGGTGTCGCTTGATTAAGCGTCATTCAACTGTTGACCATCGGCCATCAACATGCAACCACATTGTCTTTTTGCCTGATGTTGATATGTCTATTGAAGCCATCTACCCTGAGCCTACCAAGAAGCCCCTCCACCTTCAGAATGCTGAGTTCCAGAGCTTCACACAACCCATTGATGGAGTTCATGTGCCCAATGCTGCAACTCCTGCTTATCCTTTGGCTGGCAACCTGCGCCTACCGCACCGTGCAAATACTGTAGCCACTACAAGCACCATTGCTCAAAGGCCTCAGAAGCGTCCTCGTGTACTTAATGACCGTGAGCTTCTGGTAGCTTTACATCAAAAGCAGGACAAAAATCATGACTGGCTGAAGCGTCAGATGCAAAGTATCTTGGTGGATGTCAATCGCATTCGTAACTTGGCCACCAAGAACTTGTTTGTAGCCCATGAAGCATGTCGCCATTCCTGGAGGAGTCTCACCTTGCTCTGCGCTGAAGATGATCTTCGCGCGGATGGCTTCACTGAGAATTTCAAGTTTGACTCCGGGCCTCCTCAAAATGCAAGTTGGCGTCGCACACCCTCCATTGAAGATTACGAGTGCTCATCTTAAATGCATATTGTTGTTGCAAGAGTCATCGATGAAGAAGATGGCGCCACTTCGCAGATTCTAACTACATTGCATGATGATGCTACACAAGGCCGTTTGCACCACCAAACTCCAACATCGACCCTGCTGTTCCAACTTTGTCTCCACACAGGAGCAGTAGATACTCCATGTCTTCAAAGCTTTTTGGTCATTCTTGACAAAGGGAGAAGCATATGAGTTGATAGTCTTCAAGTGGGTCCATATGGTGGTTGCTTAATTTTGCTAAGTTCTTACAACTCATGTTACGAAACTTTTGGCTTTTGAGTTGTAACACTTAAACTTGATGGCCGTCTGCTACTTTTCTTGCCACTTTGTGATGTGATGATAAATTCGCATGAAGTCATTACTGGACGTCCATTTCCATTATGCATATCATTATCTTCATTATCTTTTTATATGCATGATAAATTGTCTTCACACTTTGAAGATGGCCTCCATAAAGAAAAACCTGCCATGTGCATTTGCATTCAAAAGCAAACTATTTATATGCACATCTTCAGGGGGAGCCTCGTCATATGTATGAAGACAATACTCACAATACTAAACTTTCACATACTTTTATCCCGTTGAAAACTTGACGGTTTGTCATGAATCACCAAAAGGGGAGATTGTAAGTGCATCTAGTGCCACCCCTAGTTGGTTTTGGAGTATTGACGACAAACATGGTTGATGGACTAATGTGTTTGTGAGAATTGCAGGATAACACAGGTAGTTGATACGTCTCCAACGTATCTATAATTTTTTATTGTTCCATGCTATTATATTACCCCATTTGGATGTTTATGGGCTTTATTTTACATATTTATATCATTTTGGGACTAACCTACTAACAGGAGGCCCGGCCCGTATTGCTATTTTTTTGCTATTTGATATTTGAAGAAAAGGAATATCAAGCGAGTCAAGCGGAATGAAAACTTGGGAGGCGCGATTTTTGGAGCGAGCGTGATCAGGAGAACTTAGAGTGCAAGTTAAGAAGCAAACTAGGCGGCCGAGGAGATAGGAGGCGCGCCCACCCACAGGCGCGCCCACTCTCTGGCCCCTCAAGTGGCCACCGGCGTACTTCTTCCTCCTATATATACCTCGTACCCGAAAACATCGAGGAGCCACAAAAACAATTTCCACCGCCGTAACATACGTATCCATGAGATCCCATCTTGGAGCCTTGGCGGCGCTCCGTCGGAGGGATCGACCACGAGAGGGCTTCTAAATCAACACCATAGCCCCTCCGATGAGTTGTGAGTAGTTTACCACAGACCTTGGGTCCATAATTATTAGATAGATGGCTTCTTCTCTCTTTTGGATCTCAATACAATGTTCTCTCCCTCTCTTATGGAGATCTATTCGATGTAAACTCTTTTTGCGGTGTGTTTGTGAGATCGATGAATTGTGGGTTTATGATCAAGTTTATCCATGAAAATATTTGAATCTCTTACTGAATTCTTTTATGTATGATTGGGTTATCTTTGCAAGTCTCTTGAATTATCAGTTTGGTTTGGCCTACTAGATCGATCTTTCTTGCCATGGGAGAAGTGCTTAGCTTTGGGTTCAATCTTGCGGTGTCCTTACCCGATGTGAGAAAGGGTAGCAAAGCACGTATTGTATTGTTGCCATCGAGGATAAAAGATGGGGTTTATATCAGTTGCTTGAGTTTATCCCTCTACATCATGTCATCTTTCTTAATGTGTTACTCTATTACGATGAACTTAATACTCTAGATGCATCTTTGGATAGCGGTCGATGTGTGGAGTAATAGTAGTAGATCGCGGCGAGTCGGTCTACTTATGCAGGACGTGATGCCTATAAACATGATCATGCCTAGATAATCTCACAATTATTAAGCTTTTCTATCAATTGCCTGACGATAATTTCTTCACCCACCGTAATACTTATGCTATCTTGAGAGAAGCCACTAGTGAAACCTATGGCCCCGGGTCTATCTTTTATCATATAAGCTTTAGGTCTACTTTTATTTGCATCTTTACTTTTTGCATCTATACTATAAAATACCAAAAATATATTTACCTTATCATATTATCTCTATCGGATCTCACTTTACATAAGTGACCGTGAAGGATTGACAACCCCTTTATTGCATTGGTTGCGAGTTCTTTGTTTGTTTGTGTAGGTCGTCGGACTTTTGAGGAGCCTCCTCTTTGGATTGATACCTTGGTTCTCAAAAGCGGGGAAATACTTATGCTACTATTGCTGCATCACCCTTTCCTCTTCAAGGAAAACCAGCATAAGCTCAAGGCGTAGCAAGAAGGACTTCTGGCGCCGTTCTTGGGAGGTCTTCGCTCAAGTCAAGACATACCAAGTACCCATCACAAACTCATCTCCCTCGCATTTACATTATTTGCCATTTGCCTCTCGTTTTCCTCTCCCCCACTTCACCCTTGCCGTTTTATTTGCCCTCTCTTTCCCAATCTTCTCCTCTCTTTTTCCGCTTGCCTTTTTACATTTGCTTGTGTGCTGTTTGTCTTTATGGCTTTGCTTAAGTACCGACCTCCTTCTTAGAAGGTTGGAAGAGATTGAATCGAATATTAGAAGCTTTATGACTTTGCAATTTGAGCATAATAATTTCTTGAAAAGAGCTTAAGAACAAAAAGGTTTTTGGGGTTTATGAATAAGTAGCTTGATGATATGAATAAAGAATTTTATGGTGTGAACTCTCAAATTACCCGGCTTGAGAGGGCTATAGCCCAAATTTCTGATAAGCAAGCCACCTTAGTCAATAAGATGGCTGCCAAACCAGAAAAGTTAGATGAAAATAATGATGAAGATCTTAAAGTTATTGATGTGTCTCCTATTAGATCTTTGCTTTGCAATATGAATCTTGATAACAATGGGACTGGAGATGAGTCAACTTTAGTTAGAAGGTGTCCCAAGAATTGAGTTTTTAGATCTTGATGCTAAATTTGGTAAAAGTAGGATTGGAGAGGTCATGACTTTAAATAGTATTGAACCCACTATCTCGGATTTCAAGGAATTTGATTATGATAATTGTTCTATAGAAGGTTGTATTTCCTTGTTGCAATCCGTTGTTAATTCTCCTCATGCTTATAGTCAAAATAAAGCTTTTACCAAACATATCGTTGATGCCTTGATGCAATCTTATGATGAAAAACTTAATTTGGAAGTTTCTATACCTAGAAAACTTAATTATGAGTGGGTACCTACTATAAAGATTAGAATTAAAAATTATGAGTGTTTTGCTTTGTGTGATTTGGGTGCTAGTGTTTCCACGATTCCGAAAACTTTATGTGATATTCTAGGTTTCCATGATCTTGAGGATTGCTCTTTAAATTTGAACCTTGCAGATTCCACCATTAAAAAGCCAATTGGAAGGATCAGTGATGTTCTCATTGTTGCAAATAGAAATTTCGTGCCCGTAGAATTTATCGTTCTTGATATAGATTGCAATCTTTCTTGCCCTATTATTCTTGGTAGACCTTTTCTTAGAACGATTGGTGCGATTATTGATATGAAGGAAGGGAATATTAGATTCCAATTTCCATAAAAGAAAGGCATGGAGCACTTTCCAAGAAAGAAAGCCAAATTACCTTATAAATCTATCATGCGAGCTACTTATGAATTTAGTGCCAAAGATGGCACCACTTAGATCTATCTTCGCTTTTATGCCTAGCTAGGGGCGTTAAACGATAGCGCTAGTTGGGAGGCAACCCAATTTTATTTGTGTTCTTTGTTTTTGTTTCTGTTTAGTAATATTTTTTGCATCTACCTTCTGTTTAGATGTGTTTTTTATGTTTTAATTAGTGTTTGTGCCAAGTAGAATCTATAGGATAACCTATGATGATAGTTGATTTGATTCTGCTGAAAAACAGAAACTTTGCACGAACAAAATTAGTTTTGTTAAATCACATGAACGTGCTTTTGCATTGATTCGTTTTGCTGCTGATCAATAAACAAATTTTCTAGGACTTCCTATTTTGGTAGTACTTCTAGAGTTCCAGAAGTTTGCGTTAATTCTGATTGCTCTGAGTATTACATTTTTGATAGATTCTGTTTTTCGTGTGTTGTTTGCTTATTTTGATGCATCTATGGCTAGTATTAAGTGGTATTAACCATAGAGAACTTGGAATAAAGTAGGTTTAACACCAATATAAATAAATAATGAGTTCATTACAGTACCTTATGTGGTGGTTTTGTTTTCTTTTACTAATGGAGCTTATAAGATTTCCTGTTGAGTTTTGTGTTGTGAAGTTTTCAAGTTTTGGGTAAAGCTTTGATGGACTATGGAATAAGGAGTGGCAAGAGCCTAAGCTTGGGGATGCCCAAGGCACCCCAAGATATTCAAGAATAGCCAAAATCCTAAGCTTGGGGATGCCACAGGAAGGTATCCCTCTTTAAATCTTCGTTCATTGGTAACTTTACTTGGAGCTATATTGTTATTAGCCACATGATATGTGTTTTGCTTGGGCGTCATGTATTATATTAGTCTTTGCTTTTTAGTTTACCACAATCATCCTTGCTGTACACACCTTTTTGGAGAAGCCCACTTGATTGAAATTTATTAGAATACTCTATGTGCTTCACTTATATCTTTTGAGCTAGATAGTTTTTGCTCTAGAGCTTCACTTATATCTTTTAGAGCACGACAATGGCTTAATTTTGTAGAAATTGCTAGTCTCTCATGCTTCACTTATATTATTTTGAGTCTTGTATAACAGCATGGTATTTTCTATGGTTATAAAACTGGTCCTAGAATGGTAGGCATCCAAGTTGGGTATAATAAAAACTATCATAGGAAGTGAATTGGATGCTATGATCAATTTGATACTTGATAATTGTTTTGAGATATGGAGGTAGTGATATTAAAGTCATGCTAGTTGGGTGATTATGAAATTAAAGAATGCTTGTGTTGAAGTTAGCAAGTCCGTAGCATGCATTATGGTTAAAGTTGTGTAACAAATTTGAAACATGAAGTGTACACAGCTTGTGCATCCTTATGAGTGGCGGTCGGGGACGGCGATGGTCTTTTCCTACCAATCTATCCCTCTAGGAGCATGCGGCGTAGTGCTTGATTTTGATGACTTCTAATTTTTGCAATAAGTATATGAGTTCTTATGACTAATGTTGAGCCCATGGATTATCGCACTTTTACCTTTCCACCATTGCTAGCCTCTTGATGCCGTGCATTGCCCTTTCTCACCTTGAGAGTTGGTGCAAACTTAGCGGTGCATCAAACCCGTGATACGATCGCTCTATCACATAAACCTCCTTATATCTTCCTCAAAACATCCACCTTACCTACCTATTATGGCATTTCCATAGCCATTCCGAGATATATTGCCATGCAATTTTCCACCGTTCCGTTCATCATCATCATGACATACTTTACTTTTGTCATATTTCCATTGCATGATCATGTAGTTGACATTGTATTTGTGGCAAAGCCACCATGCATAATTTTTTATGCATGTCACTCTTGATTCTTTGCACCATCCCGGTACACCGCCGGAGGCATTCATATAGAGTCATATCTTGTTCTAGTTTCGAGTTGTAATTCATATGTTTTAATCAATGAAAGTGTGATGATCATCATTACTAGAGCATTGCCCAAAAAGAAAAAAAATAAAGGCCAAAAAGGGGGAAAAAGAAAAAAAAATAAAAAAGAAAAAAAAGGAAAAGAAAAAAGGAAGAAAAAGAAAATAAATAAAAGGGGCAATGTTACTATCTCCTTTTCCACACTTGTGCTACAAAGTAGCACCTTGTTCTTCATGTAGTGAGTCTCATATAGTGTGCTTCAAAGTAGCACCATGTTTTTATATAGAGAGTCTCATAAGTTGTCACTTTCATATACTAGTGGGAATTTTTCATTATAGAACTTGGCTTGCATATTCCTACGATGGGCTTCCTCAAATGCCCTAGGTCTTCGTGAGCAAGCAAGTTGGATGCACACCCACTAGTTTTATTTTGTTGAGCATTCATTTATAGCTCTAGTGCATCCGTTGCATGGCAATCCCTAATCCTCATGTTGACATCAATTGATGGGCATCTCCATAGCCCGTTGATTATCCTCGTCAATGTGAGACTTTCTCCTTTTGTCTTCTCCACACAATCCCCATCATCATATTCTATTCCACCCATAGTGCTATATCCATGGCTCACGCTCATGTATTGCGTGAAGGTTGAAAAAGTTTGAGATTATTTAAGTCTGAAACAATTGCTTGGCTTGTCATCAGGGGTGTAGAATTTGGGAACATCTTTGTGTGATGAAAATGAAGCATAGACTAACTATATGATTTTGTAGGGATGAACTTTCTTTAGCCATGTTATTTTGAGAAGACATGATTGCTTTGATTAGTATGCTTGAAGTGTTACTATTTCTTATATCAATATGAACTTTTATTTTGAATCATTTGGATCTGAACATTCATGCCACAATAAAGAAAATTACATTGAGAATTATGCTAGGTAGCATTCCACATCAAAAATTCTGTTTTATCATTTACCTACTCGAGGGAATGAGAAATTAAGCTTGGGGATGCTTGATCGTCTCCAACATATCTATAATTTTGATTGTTCCATGCTATTATATTACCCCTTTTGGATGTTTATGGGCTTTATTTTACATATTTTTATCATTTTGGGACTAACCTACTAACAGTAGGCCCGGCCCGATATTCTTTGTGTTTTGCCTATTTGAGTATTTGAAGAAAAGGAATATAAAATGGAGTCCAAATGGAATGAAACCTTCGGGAGCGCGATTTTTGGAACGAACGTGATCCGGAGAACTTGGAGTGCGAGTCAAGAAGCAAATGAGGCGGCCAAGAGATAGGAGGGCGCGCCCACCCCTCCTGGGCGTGCCCCTGTCTCCTGGACCCCTCAGGTGGCCACCGACGTACTTCTTCCTCCTATATATACCTACGTACCCCGAAAACACCTAGGGAGCCAACGAAAAACAATTTCCGCCGCTGTAACCTTTCGTATCCGCGAGATCCCATCTTGGAGCCTTCGTCGGCGCTCCTCCGGGGGGGGGGGGAATCGACCATAGAGGGCTTCTACATCAACACCATAGCCCCTCCGATGAGTTGTGAGTAGTTTACCACAGACCTTCGGGTCCATAGTTATTAGTTAGATGGCTTCTTCTATCTTTTTGGATCTCAATACAATGTTCTCCCCCTCTATTGTGGAGATCTATTCGGTGTAAACTCTTTTTGCGGTGTGTTTGTCGAGATCCGATGAATTGTGGGTTTATGATCAAGTTTATCTATGAGAAATATTTGAATCTCTTCTGAATTCCTTTATGTATATTTGAGTTATCTTTGCAAGTCTCTTCAAATTATCAGTTTGGTTTGGCCTACTAGATTGATCTTTCTTGCCATGGGAGAAGTGCTTAGCTTTGGGTTCAATCTTGCGGTGTCCTTACCTAGTGACAGAAAGGGTAGCAAGGCACCTATTGTATTGTTGCCATCGAGGATAAAAAGATGGGGTTTATACCATATTGCTTGAGTTTATCCCTCTACATCATGTCATCTTTCTTCATGTGTTACTCTGTTCTGATGAACTTAATACTCTAGATGCATCTTTGGATAGCGGTCGATGTGTGGAGTAATAGTAGTAGATGCGGGCGAGAGTCGGTCTACTTGTCACGGACGTGATGCCTATATACATGATCATGTCTAGATAATCTCATAATTATTAAGCTTTCTATCAATTGCTCGACAGTAATTTGTTCACCCGTAATACTTATGCTATCTTGAGAGAAGCCACTAGTGAAACCTATGGCCCCGGGTCTATCTTTTATCAAATAAGCTTTCAATCTACTTTTATTTGCATCTTTACCTTTTGCATCTATATTATAAAATACCAAAAATATATTTATCTTATCATATTATCTCATCGGATCTCACTTTACATGAAGTGGCCGTGAAGGGTTTGACAACCCCTTTATTGCGTTGGTTGCGAGTTCTTTGTTTGTTTGTGTAGGTGCGTGGGACTTTTGAGGAGCCTCCTACTGGATTGATACCTTGGTTCTCAGAAATTGAGGGAAATTCTTACGCTACTATGCTGCATCACCCTTTCCTCTTCAAGGAAAACCAACGCAAGCTCAAGACGTAGCAGTAGTGTCCCTCATTGATTCGGTTTACCTACCAGAGATGACCCCTAAAAATGTGTGAAGACATTGAAGACAATGGTGGTTCGTGAAGACATTCACGACGAAGATTATGACATGTGAAGCTATTCACTTGAAGACTATGGAGTGCGAAGATATAGTTGTTTCGTAGTTTCCTTTTCCTCTTTATTGAGTCATAGGAACCACCGTCTTTGTTAAGTGGAATGCATCGATTATCAAAACCGGCGGATCTTGGGTAGGGGTCCCGAGCGTGCGTATACGCTAATGGTAACGAGGCGGGGGACACGATGTTTTACCGAGTTCGGGCCCTCTCGATGGAGTAATACCCTACTTCTGCTTGATTGATCTTGATGATATGAGTATTGCAAGAGTTGATCTACCACAAGATCGTAGAGGCTAAACCCAAGAAGCTAGCCTATGATTATGATTGTTGTCGTCCTCTGGACTAAACCCTCAGGTTTATATAGACAGGAGGGCTAGGAATTACAGTCGATTCTGAGAGAGGAGATCTACATATCCGAATTGCCAAGCTTGCCTTCCACGAAAAGGAGAATCCCATCCGGACACGGGACGAAGTCTTCAATCTTGTATCTTCATAGTCCAACAGTCCGGCCAAAGTATATTGTCCGGTTGTTTGAGGACCCCTTAATCCAGGACTCCCTCAGTAGCCCCTGAACCAGGCTTCAATGACGATGAGTCAAACCTTGATTGTCTTCGGCATTGCAAGGCGGGTTCCTTCTCCGAATACTCCATAGAAGATTTTGAACACGAGAATTGTGTGCGGCTCTGCAAAACAAATTCCACATACCACATAAAGTACAATATTCCACAGATCGATCTGGCGATAGCTTTTATGACATCATGCAGCGGTCCGAGATTCTCATCAATACATGTGTGGGTAACCCAACGTGTTTGTTTAATATGACTCCTCGATTTTAGGCAAGTCCCAAGCGGTCACTTGAGGGGCGCTTGATATCCACCCTCTTTTAAGGGGCCAAGGCTGTCCTTTTCTTCCCAGCTTGATCCTTCCCTCCCAAACCTTGAGTTCCAACACCCAAGGCTTAAGCTAAGCGTTTGAGACGTTCAACCATGTGGGATCCAACCTTCAAGGCGGTGGATGGTCTCCTCCGCTTCTGAGAGGAGGGCGTCAAAAAGCTTAGGAGGCGGTATCTCACCGCCGAGATTCCGCCGCAGTTACTGCACAAGGCAGGTCATCCCTACTCGAACCTTGAGTGTTGTTTTATTTCCCACTTCCTCCAAGGGCTAGGTTTTAGCGTTGATCCCTTCGTGAGAGGGCTCATGTTCTACTACGGACTAGATTTCCACGATCTAGCTCCGGATTCCATCCTTCACATCTCGTCGTTTATCGTCGTGTGTGAAGCCTTCCTCGCATCACCCCACTTGGCCTATGGCTCAAGACCTTCAATGTGAGGCCGAGGGTGATTGGCAGGCGTCCGCTGAGTCTTGGAGGTGCTATAATAAGCAAAGCGCCCGATGCCCCATGGCGAAGGTTCTTTCATAGAAACTTGATTTATGGCAGCACAGTGGTTTTACATCACAGCTCCCGGTACCATGGCGGCCGCTCCGGCGTTCCTTCGGGCCCTCGCCATAGCGGCTTCATGGGTCGACAAGGGGCTGGACTAGGGGCGATTAACGACATCTTGACATTACAAAGCCGCATCAGAGACCTCCTCAAGAGGATGTCGGTCTTGTGAAGATAATGCAAGTGATCTTTGGTTAAATCGAGTCACCTTACCTTAGCGTCGTCCTCTCCATATGTGGGAGTTCAACCGGAAGGGCGCGAACCATTCAACAATTCTTGACATGACACTCAAAGAGATGTCTGCGGGTGGTTCTTGGGATCACGAATAAAGTGTCTGGACACCACCGGGGCGTGGGTCTCAAGCGCCACCGTCCGGATACCCAAGTAAGTAATTCCATACGAACACACCATCCTTTATGTTTATTATAACATCATTACGAAAAATTGCTCTCTGCCAGGACTGGATAAGGAAGGCGGAGAGAATTAGGTGTTCAACCCCTCTTCCCGAAGGCTCGCCGGGTCCTTTGTTGACCAGGATGCTTGGGCGCGCGCCGTATCGGGTGCCATCAGGAGAAGACGAGGGGAGGAATAGAGAAGCCACATGTGGGCCTCATATTTTACACATCAAATTGGGGAGTAAGTGCCTCCACGAAGGGCGATAATCGGGGAGGAACCTAAATCCCTCTCCTCAAGGTGAAAAAGGTCCGCCTCGAAGACTTGGAAGCAGGCTTCCAAGCGAGGAAGAAACCCTGCGCCAAGGGGCCTGTCCCGGAGGCGTCCTTCTTGCATAAGCGCCCACAAGGGGTGAGGAGTCTGGACTAGGGGTGTCCAGGACAGCGGGACTATCAATGTCCGCGGACTCCAAGACTCGAATAGAAGATTGAAGACTCGGCTCGTGTCAGGAAGGTACTTTCCTTGGCGTGGAAGGCAAGCTTGGCAATCTGGATATGTAGATCTCCTACCATTGTAACCGACTATGTGTAACCCTAGCCTCTCCGGTGTCTATATAAACCGGAGGGCCTTAATCCGTGGGACAAGATACATCTCAACAATCATACCATAGGCTAGCTTCTAGGGTTTAGCCTCCTTGATCTCGTGGTAGATCTACTCTTGTACTACCCATATCATCAATATTAATCAAGCGGGGCGTGAGGGTTTTACCTCCATCGAGAGGGCCGAACACAGGTAAAAACATTGTGTCCCTCGTCTCCTGTAACCATCCGCCTAGGCCTGAGTTCGGGACCCCCTACCCGAGATCTGCGGTTTGACACCGACATTGGTGCTTTCATTGAGAGTTCCTCGTATGCGTCACCGATAGGCTCGATGGCATCTTCAACCAACTGCGCTGTCTTGGGTGAGGCTTTTCTCCCGGACGAGATCTTTGTATTCGGCGGCTTTGCCTGCGGGCAATTCTCTTGGCCATCTGGAGTAGATCGAAAGCTTCGCCCCAGCGTCAGTCGTTCGGAAGCTTAAACTTCCGGCCGATGACGCGGAGACTTGATCTTGACGGACTCGAGCGCAGCATAAGCGCGCCGCTTTGTGGCGATGGGCATGATCTAGCTCTGCCGCGCGGACGGTGCTTTGGTGGCCCTTTTCGGATCTGCTTGACCACTAGCGGGCCGATCGCCCATATCGAGGCGGTGGATAGATGCATACAGGGGCTTCAACATCCGGCGATGGAGCGAATACCAATCCTGTCCCTGCGAAACTTGTGATCCCGGTGCGGACTCCTCGCGGACTCCGAGCCTCCAGCGCCCTGCCGATCAATCCAGATTAGGCGCGGTTATGGAATTCACCGCTGCGGACATCTTCCGGCACTTTCGCCTTTTGGCGATATCCTGAATTCACTGAAGCATCTCTGCTATCGGGAGAATCTGGCGGACTATGGCGGGGCGGTTGAAGATTCCGGACGATGGAGAAATTGAGCCCACCACCACCCACTTTGTAGCCAGCGTCGAGGATCTAACCGACATGCTAGACTACGGCTCCGACAACATTGGCGCTATGGGCGGCGATCTTTGGAGGCGAACAAAACCGGCGCCTCAGAGACGCTGGAAGGCCACCTCGTCATATAGCGTATACATAGTGGATACCCCAAAAAGAAGGGGATGGCGAAAAAGCAGCGGAGGAAGATTCTCTAAAGAAGCGAGGCCAAGCGCCCGGCGTTAGCGGTGCCGCTCTAAATCCGCCACAATAAGAATGGAGATTCGGCACGGGAGGCAATAACACTCGAGAGTGCGAAGGCGATCCCCTCTGCAAGATTCAGCGGGGAGGGCCTTGAAAGCCCTTACCACGCAGGCGGCGGGCGAAGGGTTGAGGATGATAACTATATGCCTCCCTCGAAGGCAAGTAAGCCTCAGCGATGATGAATTCGTCATACCGGAGGATCCGTCGAACAAGAGCGCTTGAGCGAGGCTCATAGCCACGGCAAATAGCCTAAAAAAAAGCGAGCAACAGCTCAAGCTGATCGAGGATCTGCTGGCGATCGATGGACCGAGGTCCTCGCGGCGAAAAGTATAAACTTCGAGCGCCCTCAAAAGTTACCCAAGGCATAAGCTGCTCCCCGATTAGAGGAGGAAGCATACATACCTTCATCACGGCGCCGCGATATGGTGACCGACCACCTCGTGGTGCGTGACGTCGAGGCCCTCGGCCAAATATGTACCCTGCGCCGCTCTAAAAGCGCGAAGCCAGAGGAACGCTCGGACTTGCGAGATATATTGGAGGACAAAGCAAAACAATCGAGATCCATCTATGGATCGCGTGGGCGCCCTCGACCCACGGCGAATACCGTCGCGCGGACATAGCGCCGGCGGGCGAACATAGCGAACAAGCGCTCCCTCGAGCTACGTCGCGATATTGCTCATCTGAGCGCCGCACACCGTTATCCTTCACCGATGAAGTAATGGATCGCCGGATCCCGAAGGTTTAAACCGTAAATATCGAATCTTCACGATGGTACAACGAGACCCAGCGGTATGGATCGAAGATTATCTTCTCCACATCCATATGGTCATGACGGCGATCTCCGCCATCAAATATCTCCCTCAAGCTTAAAGAACCAGCTCGGCATTGGCTTAACAGCACGCCCTTGAGTCGATTAGGTGTTGGGAAGACACGGAGGCCGCATTCCTTGATAACTTCAAAGCGCGTATATGCGACCACGAACGCCGATGACTTAAGCCACATCATTCAGCACCGGACAAATCAGCGGACAATTACGGACCACGGTTCTTGACGAAGAAAAATCAAATCGTCATTGTCCGGATCGAGAGGCCCTTGCAGCCTTCAAGCATAACATCCGGGACGAATGGCTAGCCGGCACAGGGCGGGAAAAGCGAAATCCATGGCAGCCCTCACGCCGCTAATGACCGCTTTTGTGCGGGAGAGGACAGCTAGCTAGCCCGCGACAACAATCTCCGTAAAAACTCTGGCGGTCCGGATACTAAGGACAACAATGGCAAGTCACGTCGAATCAAAACAAAGCGCCGCGTGCTTGGCGGCGATAAGGAGGATCTGAAGTCAATGCGGATTCGAGGCTCTAAACCGGTCGTGGAAGAAGCCGTTCAAAAGAACCACTCGGTCCGTCAATCGGACGAATACTCGACCGTCTATGCGGATACATGGCACCTCTGAAAAGCCAGCTAACCACACCAGCGAGGCTGTTGGGTGTTCAACATCTTAACAAGTTAATTCTGAAAACAATGACAAGGGGCTAAATAGCGATGGCGAGGAAGAGACCGGCCGCCCGAACAATAGAGGACGAAGGTTACCCCCACAAGTGCGGACGGTGAATATGATATCTGCGACCCATATACGAGAGGGAGGAAGCGTGCACTCTGGGGCGTCTATGCGATGGAGCGATCGCCCCAAAGTTCAACCCATGGTCCTCTTGCCCGATCACTTTCGATCGAATAGACCACCCGACCAGCATCGCCATGGCGGATTCGCGCGTGGTCTTAGACCCAATCGTCGATGGGTTTCACCTAACACGAGTCTGATGGGCCGGCGGTAGCAACTGAACACTGCTTTCTCGGGATCGGTCGCAAAATGGGCATAGACCCATCAAGGATTAAACCTACAAAGACAACCTTTAAAGGTGTCATCCGAGTGGAAGCCAAGCTATGCGAGGCTTAGTCACCTGGAAGTGGTCTTGGATCACCGGATAACTTCCGGCGTGAAGAGTTAATCTTGACATAGTCCCGTTTAAATGGCGGCTATCATGCTCTGCTTTCGGACGAACGCGTTTGCGAAATTCAGCGGTGCCGCATTATGCATACCTAAAGCTCAAAATGCGGGCCCTGGCGGAGTCATCACGGTCAATGGAATCTGGGCAGCTCCCTCGAGCGGAGGAACATCTGGCTGACTCTCCGGCGAAGTACAAAGCAGCCTTCTCGGCAATTCTCAAGTCCGGCAATTAAAAGCGGATCTGACAAAGCGCCCGGAGCAATGCCAACCAAGACCACTGGCGCGATCGAACCGCATAGCGCGCGGCCCCACCCTCGCCAGCATGATCGCAAGAATAACACTCGCGTACATCATTACGCTTTGGAGATACCATGGTCGCGGGGAGGGCTTGTTCTAAGGGACAAAAAGTGTGGCTCGACCACACGAGGGGCTCATCTGGCGCCCCCTTGGGTTTACTTTTATCTTTTCTTCTTTTATGCATACATGACTCTTTAATCGAAGCCTTGTTAAATGGCGCACTTGCGAACTCACGATGCAGCGATCGGGGGACTAAAGAAGGCTGCGACGAACAATCGGTGGTCTCCATTCGAGCATTAAATTCGATTACATACACCAAGTCGCAGCTCATCCACGGAGGGACATGTTAATTTAGTCCAAATCCTTGCTTAACACACTATTTGTATCGATCCGCTTTAATTTCTTGACCTTCTTTCATAAATAACGCACACTTCCTTTTGCAAGTACATTACCTTTTATTGCAATTCGTTACCTCTTATATATGTTCATTATATGACATCTTGCACCCGTATACTTTAGTGCGGCCGAATCGCCGAGGGGCTACATTCCCCGGATTATGGTGTAACTAAGTCCTAACACTTTCACAAGTCGGCACCGAACTTATAGCATTATATGAATCAGCTCGAATCATGTCTTGGGTCAATAGTTGGGTTTGCGGCTCCCATGTTTTGGTACCTTCGTTCCGTTCCGTCGGCTAAGGTAGCAGGGAGAACCACTGCGATTGCGCCCGGTTGAGCAGGTTAACGCCTCATTGGAAAGCTAAAACTGGCGGCATGATAAGGCGAGGCTGGTATTGTTAGAGAGGTTCTTCGGGTCCCTAAAGACTCATGCCGCTTGACGAAGTTCGAGATGATGTCCGGCGAAGGCGTGGATAGCGCCGGTTGGTCTTTCGAATACCGAGGCTTCGCGAAATTAAAATTATAGAATTCTATGGCTAAGTGAGAGTGTTCAAGCATTATAAGTCCGGTCGCCTTGTTCATCGTGTTGGCGCCTCCTAGATGGACCCAATAATGGGAACAAGAGTGCTC
Source organism: Aegilops speltoides (assembly GCA_021437245.1). Taxonomy (NCBI): domain Eukaryota; kingdom Viridiplantae; phylum Streptophyta; class Magnoliopsida; order Poales; family Poaceae; genus Aegilops; species Aegilops speltoides. The sequence continues at coordinate 59,365 of JAHHZJ010000241.1, read as the reverse complement.
AAGTTTATCACGAACACCCGAGCCCTTGTAGCTTGAAATTTGAAATAACGACTTGCCATCTCTCGATTTTACAAGCGGCCGCCTGAAGGTAATATTTTAAATTCAATAAGCGTTGCTCATGGCGCATATAAGCGAAGTTTTCAGCGCCGGGATAAATCTACAATGAGTTCACTCAAAAATTACATCTCGGGGCACTCATACGCAATATCGCGAGCTCCCTTGAGACAACTTTATAATATCACTCCGTGCGATGCTCCTTGCCGGCGGTGGCGGATCCGTGAAGCTTGTCGCATCGGTTGCCCCATTGCACCTTTATGCGGGCAAGGGCCGCGAGCACCTTCAATACGGGCGGGCGCAGTCACATCGACTGGGGCGCGCATCCACCAGCCGCCGCACTAGGCCAAAGTAGCTGCCGGGCATGGCCTGTCGAGCCATAGCGGACTATGAGGCCTTCATGGCCTCCTCGGCTACCTTGTGGAGTTCGACCAGCTGCTTTAGCGGGTCGCTTGAAGCGCCGGATGGCCGACCTCGGCATCTTGATGCGAAGACCTTCTCGTCGAGCTCCCTCCTCGCCCACGATAAAAGCGGCGGCATCGAGGCGCTTTCTGCGGCAGATCTGCAAGCGCCCACTGAGAGCTCGAATTCGGGTAAGTATCCGGTAATTTACATTAGCGTGCACTGCTCTGCATGAAAAAGGCCTTACCGCGCTATCTTCTTTATGTCCTCTACCTCTGAAGGGCCTTACGGGCCTCGGCCTTGGCGGGCTGGGCACTTTAGAGGCGAGGCAAGCTCGAACTCTCGAGTCTTGAGTCACGCTCCAAACTCTCATGCTTTCCCATGAGCACAGGAGCTCTTGCCGCTTTTCACCACCGGCACCACTTGCTTTTCTCGCTCAGCCCGTTCAGTGGCGCATTGCGTTGACGCGGACACGGCATCCTTGAGGCTGCCACCTCCTTAGTGGCCCTGCAATACATATTATCCTTATTAATTTTGTTTGCAACCAAAACCCTTTTACGTAAGGTACTTATTTAAAGTGGTGTCATTCACCTTCTTTTTCCTTGAGCTGCCTCTTGGCATGGCGAGCTCTTGCTCCGACCGCTCAAGGTCCTTTTCAGCGCCTCGACCTCCGCCGTTAATGCGGCGGAGGTCAACAATGCAACACAAACCCATATTGACATATTTTTAGAAACCTGCGTATATCTTGTTAAGATCCTTAGTCCGGCTTTTCTTTCCGAACACGAACTAAGCATCGAGAACTCTTGTCTATCTTGGTATTACATTACATAATTTTAAACTTCTTACCTCAAAGCTTTGTTAGAAGGCTGTTGCGAGCTTCAGTCGGCCCGCCTTTGGCGGTGGACCTTCTCAATCACCGCACTCATGAGAGTGCGGTGTTCTTCGATGGGCGCCTTTAAGCGCCTCCGGCAGGTTATCCGGTGCCTTGGTTGGGCGGAGGCTGCGGCATCCGCGATCTGCCCTTCTTTCGAGGGCGCTTGCGGACTCTGGAACCGCTTCTGGGTTCGAGTGGAGTCGGCACAAAGTCGGGAGCTGCTGGCGGCGCCTCGGAGCCTCCTCTGGCGGGTCCCCGGTGGAATTCCGCCTCGTCGTCCTCGTCGACACGTGGGGTAAAGCGGTCGGGATGGAATTTACATCCGGCGGCGCCAAAGACCGCTCATTGAGTTGGGAAGATCGTCAGCGGCTGGACTACAGGCGAAATCTGGCGTTAGAAGGACACTACATGGCATACAATGTGCGGCATATAAATGATCTGAATACTTACAATCCTGCGGGCCTTTGGCCCTCGGAGCCACTCTTCCTCGCCGGCATTGATGTTGGCGGCTGTCGAGGATAGTTCTCCCCTCTTGGACCCTTGGCCGCCCGATTGGGAGGCCTTCCTCTTCTTCTCTCCCTCCTCGGGAGAGAGTACTCCTCCTCCTCCTCCTCCTCGTCTTGGAGGAGAGTCCTCGTCGTCGTCGGGCCTTTGATTCTGAGGAACTCTTTGAGTCCCGTGGCCACCTTCTTGGCCTTCTTCTCGGCACCACGTCACGGTGCGAACCAACAACCTTGCTAAGTGGGCATCCATTGGTTCTTCGGCATGGGAGCCGGTGATGAGCAGTGGGCCTTCTCCATCCATTCTGTCAAAGGAAGGCAGATTAAAAACCTCGCTAGACTCAATCTAATTACTACAAGTGTCCGTAATGGGGTGAATCACTTACCTCGTCGATCGGAGGCTGAGCTGAATCCGTGGTCTTGATCGCGGATGCGGGGCATCGGCGCCCATGAGCAGCACCCTCGGGCGCCTTAAATGCGTTGTATCGAAGAGCCGCTCAACGTTGGTGCTGTTCGGATTAAACTCCACAGTTAAATGCCCGTTCTTGGCATGGGAGAATCCGCGGGAGGAGCATGACTGGACCATGTCGGCGGCGGAGCCTGTGCTCACCGGCTTCTTGATGCAGGCTCGAAGTCCGTCACCTCCACGGATCACCCCGCTGCAAGCCCTTCTCTTTCCGGAGGTGAGCTGCGTGGGGATTCGAGATCTAAATTCGGGGCCGCCGCCCATGTAGGCTCGCGTGGCTCGGTGATGTAGAACCACCCGCGCCACCCCTTGGCGGAGTCCACGAAGGTCCCTTCTAGCCAAGGGGCGTTGGGCGGCTGCCCGACATGGCGCCTCCGCATTCGCTTGCGTCCCCTTCACAACCTTGACAGCGTTGAAGGTCTTGAGCCACGAGGCTGAAGTGGGGCGGATGCGGAGAAAGGCCTCGCCTGACGATAAGCGCCGAGATGTTGAGGACAAAGTTGGCGCGGATCATGGAAATCGGGCCGTAGTCAAACGCAGGCCCCGGACGAATGGATGGGCGGAAAGCCCGATCCAGCGGAGGAAGTGGGAAGGAAGGCGACCCTCTCATGAGGCCACAGGGTGGGGATGAGCTGCCCGCGTCAGGCGGCCGATCTGTGATGTCATTTGGAAGGTATCCGGCGTCGCGCGACTTGGTGATATCCTCCTCGGCGGTGGAGGCCATCCATTTACCTCCCCTCCGGACATATTAGGAGATGGGTCGAGGTGAGATCTTGTGAGCTTGGGCATTGGAGCTTGAGTTCGCGGGGATGGATGAGCAAAGGAGGAAGAAGGCGTGGGTGAGAAGGTAAATCCTTATCCCTTATATATAGGCGGACGAAACTATCGTCCCTCACCGACTGGTAAAGCGGCTTATCCCCATCGCCACCATCAATGGCGGCGGTTGGGTTACCATGCGTATTGATGAGAATCCGGAATAAAGGGAACACGATCTACTGCTTGACGGGGCGTGCCAAAACCGCTTAGCTAAGCGTCTTTGAGGTGGTATAGTAATTCAAACAAGGGCTTGGTGCGGTGTGAGGTCACGCCGCATAATCGTCGGCCGATTGAATCGGTGTATATGTTTTATTCTCTCTCGTTTGGAATGTGGAATTTATTTTGTAGAGCGGGCACTATCACGGTGTTCATTATCTTCTCCGGATTATTCAAGGGAGAACCCGCCTTGCAATGCGAACATTATACGCGGACTTATCGTCATTGAAGATGGTTCGAGAGACTCTTGAGGAGTCTGGACTAGGGGTGTCGGACAGCGGACTATCAATGTTCGCGGACTCCAAGACTACGAAGATAGAAGATTGAAGACTCGGCTCGTGTCGGAAGGTACTTTCCTTGGCGTGGAAGGCAAGCTTGCAATCTGGATATGTAGATCTCCTACCATTGTAACCGACTACTGTGTAACCCTAGCCTCTCCGGTGTCTATATAAACCGGAGGGCCTTAGTCCGTGGGACAAGATACATCTCAACAATCATACCATAGGCTAGCTTCTAGGGTTTAGCCTCCTTGATCTCGTGGTAGATCTACTCTTGTACTACCCATATCATCAATATTAATCAAGCGGGGCGTGGGTTTTACCTCCATCGAGAGGGCCGAACACAGGTAAAAACATTGTGTCCCTCGTCTCTGTAACCATCCCCTAGGCCTTGATTCGGGACCCCCTACGAGATCCGCGGTTTGACACCGGCAGGGGCCAACCCTCAACGAGCCATAAGTAAAAAGTACTTTGGTAAATATATCCGTTTTGTCTCGAGGATAATAGCAGAAACATATTTGTTGCGGTCAGGCTCGTAGCCCTTCTCCTGAGTTAGTCTTGAGGTCTTCTTCGGAGATGATGGAGAAGCGCCTCCCCTGCCTCCCGTCACATGGGGCGGGCGACCCGAGGTGTAAATCACGGAGGATTTCTCTGATCTGCGAGGCGAAGTTGACACTTGGTGCCGAAGTTTGGACTATTCGGCTCCCAAGGAGAGTGATAGAAAGAGTCAAGAGATTGTCGGACCTACAACGGACACCGATGGAGTGCTGCTAAATGGCGGCCATCTCGAGGACACATCGTACCTTAATGGATGCGGTGATTAAGAAGATTTCATCCGCCAAAGTGGATTGAATGAAGCCTTTACAAGTCGCTAAGCGGCTTTGAGTGCATAAAATAATATATGTATTTACGTGATGCATTACATGCTAGGTGTGCTCTGTATGGATAGTAGCCTGAGACTCTGGTTGCCACCCATTGGTGGCAAGCAGAGATCATAATCGAGTAATGATCCTGCTTTTTTTTATGTGAGGCGGCTAATTGTTGGTGGTGACGGATGCTGATTTTGCTTAAGCGCGGCGGTGGGCGTGGCGGATCTGACATCGCTTGTTAACAAGCGGCTTAGCGAGCCAGGTATGTATGTTGACTTGTTAGTAAATTGTAAGAGGAGCATTATGCTAGTATCTTATAATATATTGTATTGCGGATGGAGCTGCTGCCGTAGAGACCCTTTGGTAGACTTGCTTGAGCCAAGGAACAAGCTCGAATAAGTGATCGGCTGCCACGAAGGCGGTCGAAAAGTTGAGCGAATAGGCTGCTCATCGCTAAAGCGAGAAAAGGTATCGAGATGGTACATTGAGTGAAAGATGCCGCCGACCGCTATGAGCTCCTTGAAAGGGACAACCAGCGAGGCGGCCGACTGAAGAAGGCCACAGAGCAGCCAAAAACCCACTCACGAAATGAGAGGGATAAGAGAGGAGCTTCGTGAGCCAGGAGATATCCGGTGGGAGGGCCTATTGTTCGCGGATGAAGTTTGGGGATCGAAGTATGCCCCTCTGGATAAGTTGTGGAGTGATCTGAGGGCGTGTATCACGGACACGGCAAAGTCTTTTTGATCGACCAAGTTTTACAAAGATCGGAAAGACCATCGGTGAAAGGTTATTACGGTGTGATTCGATGCCCCGCAGCGTCGCTTCTGTTGAATGAAAGGATGGCGCATGGGCGAACTGCCTGAGTTGTCGGGCTTGCTATGAAGTGCGTAGTGGATCATCTTTGGCCACGTGGACCAAGGCGACCAACTATTTTCGATTAGTGCAACAATTCCTTGGTCTTTATGTCGCATATCGATCTTTGTGATGAGGTCGGCGTGCATAGAGGTCTTGTGGTGGCTCTTGCCGTGTTAAAACATCTTGGGCTGAGATGGAAACCGCCGCTATTGCAACCCGGGGTGCGGCGGAATGCCAGGACCCGGCCGAGCACTATTTTGAAGAAGTCTTAGAAGGCGCCCGTTTAATAGAGGCTCAGTGCTCGAAGAGTGCCATGTTCGAGTGACATGTATCTAATTGTAAAGACAGTGCTATTTTGATTATAAAGGCTGTGTTTGTACTTTTGCTCGAAAGTATTGTAGTGCCTCCTGTGCGGCCGTTTATGTATGTATATTGATACATCTCCAATGTATCTACTTTTCCAAACACTTTTGCCCTTGTTTTGGACTCTAACTTGCCATGATGTTGTTTTATGTGTAGAAAACAAAAGTTCTCGGATTGTCCTGAAAATCCATGGAGCACTTTTGGAAAATATAAAAATACCAGTGAAAGAATAAAGACCGGGGCCCACACCTGTCACGAGGTGGGGCGCGCCCACCTGTCTCGTGGGCCCCTTGAGGCTCCGCTGATGTCAACTCCAACTCCATATATTCCGTCTCGTGGAGAAAAATAATCAGAGATAAAGTTTCATCGCGCTTTACGGTATGCCGCCAAGCCCTAATCTCTCTCGGGAGGGCTGATCTGGAGTCCGTTCGGGGCTCCAGAGAGGGGGATTCGTCGCCGTCGTCATCATCAACCATCCTCCATCACCAATTTCATGATGCTCACGCCCGTGCGTGAGTAATTCCATCATAAGCTTCTTGGGCGGTGATGGGTTGGATGAGATTTACCATGTAATCAAGTTAGTTTTGTTAGGGTTTGATCCTAGTATCCACTATGTTCTGAGATTGATGTTGCTATGAATTTGCTATGTTTAATGCTTGTCACTAGGGCCCGAGTGCCATGATTTCTGATCTGAACCTATTATGTTTTCATGAATATATGTGTGTCCTTGATCCTATCTTGCAAGTCTATAGTCACCTATTATGTGTTATGATCAAACAACCCAGTGACAATAATCGGGATACTTCTCGGTGATGATCGTAGTTTGAGGAGTTCATGTATTCACTATGTGTTAATGCCGTGTTCGGTTCTCTATTAAAGGAGGCCTTAATATCCCTTAGTTTCCGCTAGGACCAGCTGCCACGGGAGGGTAGGACAAAGATGTCATGCAAGTTCTTTCCCATAAGCACGTATGACTATATCTGAATACATGCCTACATTACATTGATGAGCTGGAGCTAGTTACGTGTCACCCCATGTTATAGCTATTACATGAGGAATGCATCCGACATAATTATCCATCGCTGATCCATTGCCTCTGAGCTTTTCACATCTAGTGCTTAGCTTATTTACTTTTCGTTGCTATTGTTACAATCATTACAAAACCCAAAATATTACTTTTGCTACGTTACCTTTATTATCATATTACTTTGCTACTAAATACTTTCTGCGGATACTAAGTTATCCGGTGTAGTTGAATTGACAACTCAACTGCTAATACTCATTAATATTCTTTGGCTCCCCTTGTGTCGAATCAATAAATTTGGGTTGAATTCTTTACCCTCGAAAACTGTTGCGATCCCTACACTTGTGGGTTATCAAGACTAATTTACGGCGCCGTTCTTGGGAGCATAGCTCTATTCTCTGAGTCACTTGGGATTTATATCTATTGATCACTCGAGGAACTTGAAAGGCGAAAGAACCAAGATTTTGCCCTTAACTACGAGGGAGGTGAGGAAGCGCCATCTAGCTCGCACTAGATTCTCATACATTATTAAGCTTGCGACACCTAAACACCTCTCTGCTATGAATTACGATATGTTGCATGTTATTGATGATGCCATACGCTATGCATGATACTTATGATGAAACTACTTACGTGCGTGATACTACTTTGCCATTAGGTGAATTTCTTGATGAACAACTTGCTAGGGCTAGAGAGAATGAAATTATTGAAGATGCTATTATTGATGATAGTGATGATGAAAGTTCTCCCAATGATTATGAAGTACACATTGTTCTTGGGGGTTATGTTATGGAAGAGGAAGCTGCTAGAGCTATATTTGCTTGTAAGATAGATATGATCTTAAGAAATTATTAGCTAAATGGAGTAGCAATCTCTTAATGCTAGAATGAAACGACCTGCTTTTACTACTTCACCTATCTGGTGTTACTGATAAGGATTATGAATTCTCTATTGATCCTGAAATAATTACTTTGGTTTAATCTGATCCTTTTTATGGCCTTGAATCTGAAACTGTTGTGGCACATCTCACCAAGTTGAATGAAATAGCTACCCTGTTTACTAATGATAAGAAGTCTCGCTATTATTATATCCTTAAGATATTTCCATTCCCATTAAAGGGTGATGCTAAGACTTGGTTTAATTCTCTTGCTCCTGGTTGTGTGCGTAGTCCCGGGATATGATTTATTACTTCTCGCTAAATATTTCCTGCTCATAAGAAACAAGCTGCCTTGCGAAATATATAATTTTGTGCAAATCAAAGAGAGTCTCCCACAAGCTTGGGGAGGCTTCTCCGATATAATGCTTTGCCGATCATCCTCTTAAGAAAAATGAAATACTTGATATCTTTTATAATGGACTAACCGATGCTTCCAAGGACTACTTGGATAGTTGTGCTAGTTGTGTTTTCGAGGAAAGAACGATCGTGAAGCTGAATTACTATTGAATAATATGTTGACTAATGAAAATAATTGGACTCTTCACGAGCCAATTCTGAGGCAATTCTGAACCAATTGAGCCAACTCATGAGCCTACTCCTAAACCCACTCCGAAGAAGAGGTGTTTTATTTCTCGATCCTTAAGATATGCAAGAGGCAAAGAAATCAATGAAAGAAAAAGGTATAAAAGCTGAAGATGTTAAGAATTTACCACCTATTGAAGAAATACATGGTCTTAATATACACACATTGAAGAACCACATTGTCTTGATAACCCGACACAGGTAGTAAAGGCAAATTCTCTCTATAGATATGATAAAGTTGAAATTCCCTCTACTAAATTCCATAGCCCATGCTTTGATGAATTTGATGACTTTATGGCTAGACAGGAAAGTTTTAATGCTTATGTTGGTAGAGAATTAAAGAATAATGCTTTTGAGATAGGACGTGTGAGCGATCATATGGCTAGAGTTAAATGTGAACTTAAACTCATTAGCAAATATGCTTCTATGGTTGCTACTCAAGCTGAACAAGTACTTAAAGCTCAAAATGATTTGCTTGATGAATTAAATAATAAACTGACTTTCTTTGTTAGAGTGGCTACTAGAAGCTGGTAGAATGACTCGAGGAACCTTTGTATCTGAAGGCCACCCTAAGAGGATCGAGCAAGATTCTCGAGCAAAACAATTTAGAGGCACCTAGTTCTTCTAAAAAGAAGAAAAAAGAAAAAGCGATAGGACTTTGCATGCTTCTAGTGAACCTATCGTAGACACACTGAGACTCCCAATGATATTTCTATCTCGATGTTGAAACACAATCGGTGATGAACATGAACCTAGTGATAATGTTAATGATAATGTTCTTGTTGATGCTCAACCTAGCAAAAATAATGAAGTAGAGATTGAACCTCTTTGTTAATCTTGATAACCCACAATCGAAGAATCAGCGTTATGATAAGGCAGATTTTGTTGCTAGGAAGCACGGTGAAAGCAGAACCATGGGTTGAAACCCATGCCCTTTCCTCCTAAACCATCCAAGACAAAGGATGATGAGGATTTTGAGCGCTTTCTGAAATGATTAGACCTATCTTCTTACATATGCGCTTGGTGATATGCTTAAAGTAATCCTTATGCTAATTATATGAAGGATATCTTTACAAACAAAAGAAAGATCTGGGAAGCTAAAATTTCCACCATGCTTGCTAATTACACTTTTAAGAGTGGAATACCAAAGAAACTTGGAGATCAGGAGTATGACTATACCATGCTCCATTAAAAGAAATCATGTTAGAAGCGCTTTATGTGATCTTGGAGCGGTGTTAGTGTTATGCCTCTCTCTTTATATCGTGAACTTGAATTGAATAAGTTGACACCTCTGAAATATCTTTGCAAATGGTGATAAATCAAGCTGCTATACACAGCCGGCATTTGTGAGGATGTGCTGTTGTGGTTGCAAATGTCACTATCTTAACAGACTTTGTTATTCTTGATATTCGAGGGCGATAGTATGTCGATTATCCTTGGTAGACCCTTTTTGAATCTGCGGGGGCTGTTATTGATTGCAACAAAGGCAATGTCACTTTTCATGTTAATGGTAATGAGCATATGGTACACTTTCAGAAACAATCTCAAGTTCATAACATCAATTCTATTGGAAAATTTCGACTATCATTATTGGAGGTTTTGAATTTCCTCTCCCTCTTGTCAAGAAAAAGTATGATATTCTTATTGTTGGGAAGTTCATATCCCGTCGAGGTAACTTAGTGTTATTGAAATTTCTTGGTTCGTGTTATTCGGAATGAGTTTGTTAACAAGAATTGATCAACCTTGTTAGTGGATTCATTTTGATGATCACGAGATGGATGAAACTAGAAGGCACAACCTACATACCCTCTTTTACTTTACATTATTTAGAATAAATAAAGCAAAATTAGTATTATATATGCATTTTACGAATTATCGTGCAATAAAAATATCCACGAAAATAAAAGTGCTCCAAATGCCTGCAAATTTAGTATGTTTTTATGGAATATTTGAGGATTTAGGCCTTTGAAATCACTGCGGGAGGGCAAGCACCGGGCCACGAGTGGAGGCGCCCACCTTCCTAAGCGTGCCCCTGTCTTGTGGGCCTGGTGCCCCCCTCCACTTATGCCAGCACCCACACACTTCATCTTCTTCCCAAAAATCCCCATCCAGCTCAAGCACGAGTTCTAGCTCATTTCTTTGCGATTTTCGATCTCCTTGCTCAAAGCTCCATTCACAAAACTGCTTTGGGAGATTGTTGCTTGGTATGTGACTCCACCGTTGGTCCAATTAGTTTTGTTCTAGTGCTTTATTCATTGCATATTTTTGCTGCATAGGTGACCATGTTCTTGAGCTTGCATGTTAAATTTATGAGGTCCCAAGTAATTCTAATGCATGATATAGGCTCTAGGCACTTGTAGGAGTAGTTGCCATCAATCTTGTTTAGTTTTACTCACTTTTATTTTGAAGTTACTAAAATTTCAGAAATTTTTCAGAAAAAGAATTATGTCTAGGAGAATGTACCAAGGTGGTTCCTCGGTAAAGAAAGGACCCATGATTGCTATCGTGAGCAAGATTTTGAATTGCCGAGGGGCCTTGGATGTCTGAGCTTGTGAGTGGCCATCAAGCGATTTTATGGTGAAGCTGGCTTTAAGGAGGAATTTGGCGTATGTGCGTAATGCTGATTTGGAGGACTTCTTACAAGATAAGTGTCCTCGGTACAATCAATTAGTGATTCATTTGTGCGAAGTTTTAAATATAAGCTGTACGTAATTCTCCTAGTGTCCTATTTGATATCTATGATACATCTTATACCATGGACTTAGAGGATTTTACAACTGCTTGCAAACTTCTGCGGTGGGGTAATGTTAATGATCCCCACAAATCTGAATTAGAGATTTCCTTGCTAATATTCTGTGGGAGAATCGGGGATATTGCACAAGCTACCATAGGGAGCATTCATTTTCTGCTATACATTATTTTGCTCTTTTCATTGGTAGATGCATTAACGGTAAAGATGAAGCATGTCATATGTGTGTCCACGATCTTTGTGTCCTCAAGAGTCTTTGTGTTAGGTTATAAAGATTATAACTTGGGGGCGATAGTTGCACGTGGGTTGCATAATAATGGTAGAAGCGGAGATTTATTTGGAGGAATTTATGCGACACGTGTGGCTAATTATCTTGGTATAACCCACGAGAGGAGATATGATGTTACCTCCTGCTTATTTAGATTATGGCGCTATGGTCCAACATCATTTTCTTAAGAGGAATGAACAATTCCTCGATGTCGACTAATCTATAACGAGGCATAGCGATGTCCATGTTACTCTTCTGCTCCTCTCCTTTTTGATTATCGGGCAAAAGGAAGATATGTTGTTACTAGGGAGGAAGCGGTGAACATGAGGGAGGCGGAGGCTCTCCGACATGACATGCATGCAGCTCAAGAGGCATTCTTTGTTGCATCTCGATCGACCCGATTACAACTACGAGATATCGGCCGGGCTATCCTTGGCACTAGACCAACAGGCCAAAAGCCCAAGCTTGGGGGAGTACGTATTTCTCACCGACTTTGCATTCATGTTCACACACTATTCTAGTTGTCGGTGCTCATACTCTTTCATTGTATTATCCATGTTAGTTTAATATTCTTTTTCTTGCTTTCTTGTTATGTGTTTGATAAACCTTGAGAAAAAACCAAAAAATTAGTTAGTTTAATTTCCATGCTTGTAGTAGAAATTAAAATGAAAAAACCCCAAAAAAATTCGCGTTCTTCTTCTTACTTGTTGGGAGTTTTCCCGTGTAAATAGTTTTATTTTCTTTTCTTTCCTTTGGGGGTCGAGAGTAGAAGACCATATTGAAAATGTTTAGTGGCTCTCATATGCATGATTGTTTATTTAACTTGGAGCCCATATTACTTTGTCTTCTCTCTTGAGTTGAATGCTTGATTCGGCTTAGTCAATGCGTTCACTATTATTATTATACACATCGTTCGGTCGTGCAAGTGAAAGACAATAATGACGATATATGATGGACTGATTGAGATGAGAAAAGCTGGTATGAACTCGACCTTTCTTGTTTTTGTAAATATGATGAGTTCATCGTTCTGATTCACTTATTATGAAGTAAACATATTTGCAATGACATTTAGAGATTATAGTTGCTTGTGCCATGCTTGATTAGCTACGAGTTATAATGGTTTACCTTGCATGCCAACATGCTATTAAAATGATTATGATGTGGTATGATGGGATGGTATCCTCCTTTGAATGAATTGAGTGACTCGACTTGGCACATGTTCACGCATGTAGTTGAAACAAATCAACATAGCCTTCATGATATTTATGTTCATGGTAGATTATATCCTACTCATGCTTGTACTTGGTGTGAATTAATTTTAATGCATGTTCATGGTATTATCGTTCTCTCGGTTGGTGGCTTCCGGTCTTTTGCTAGCCTTCATACATACTAAGCGGGAATCTTGCTTGTGCATCAAACTCCTCAAACCCCAAAGTTATTCAATGAGTCCACCATACCTTCCTATATCGGTATTTACCTGCTGTTCCAAGTAAATTTGTATGTGCCAACCTCCAAACCTTCAAATGAAATTCATTTTTGTATGCTCGAGCAGCTCATGTTTCAACTAGGGCTGCCTATATCTTCCATGCTAGGTGGGTTATTCTCAAGAGGTGGACTCCGCTCCTCATTCACGAGAAAAGCGTGGCAGGGATGCCAGTCCCATGATCCAAAAGATCAAAGCAAATCAAAATAATTAAACAAAACTCCCCCAGGGCTGTTGTTAGTTGGAGGCACTCGTTGTTTCGAGCAATCCATGGATTGATGCTTGTTGGTGGTTGTGGGAGTATAAAGCTTTACCATTCTGTTTGGGAACTGCCTATAATGCATGTAGTATGGAAGATACAACCATCTCATAGTTGTTGCGTTGATAGTGAAAGTATGCCGATCAAAATGGTATTCATCTCTATTTTAAAATCGAGCTCTGGCACCTCTACAAATCCCTGCTTCCCTCTGCGAAGGGCCTATCTATTTACTTTTATGTTGAGATCACCCTCTTATTAAAAAGCACCCGCTAGATAGCACACTGTCATTTGCATTCATTATTGTTGGTTTATATTGGGTATGACTTGACCAGATCTCTTTTACCATGAATTACAATGTTTAGTCAGTCCTTAATCTTTAAAGGTGCTCTGCATTTATGTTTGCAGTCTCACAAAGGGCTAGGGAGATACCATTTTGTTATATCATGTTATGATTGTTTTGAGAAAGTGTTGTCATCCGAGTTTTATTATTATGGCTCGCTAGCTGATTATGCTATTGATATGAGTAATTGTGAGACCCAAGTGTTATTGTGAGTACGGTTAGTTCATAATATTTTACGAAACACGAATCTGGCTTTGCATGTTTACAACAACAAGAGCAAACGAGTTTGTAAAGTTTTCTTTATCACTTTCAATTTATCAACTGAATTGCTTGAGGACAAGCAAAGGTTTAAGCTTGGGGAGTTGATCGTCTCCAAGCGTATCTACTTTTCCAAACACTTTTGCCCTTGTTTTGGACTCTAACTTGCATGATTTGAATGAAACTAACCGGATGTATTTGTTTTCAGCGAGCGCCATGATGTTGTTTTATGTGTAGAAAACAAATGTTCTCGGATTATCACGAAAATCCACGGAGGCACCTTTTGGAAAATATAAAAATCTTGGCGAAAGAATCAAGACCGGGGCCCACACCACATCCACGAGGTGAAGTCGCCCACCACAGGCGCGCTCCTGTCTTGTGGGCCCCGAGGCTCCGCCGACCTCAACTCCAACTCCATATATTACTGTCTCGCGGAGAAAAAATCAGAGAAAGTTTCATCGCGTTTCACGATCACAGACGCCGCCAAGCCCTAATCTCTCTCGGGAGGCTGATCTGGAGTCCGTTCGGGGCTCAGGAGAGGATTCATCGCCGTCATCATCATCAACCATCCTCCATCACCAATTTCATGATGCTCACCGCCGTGCGTGAGTAATTCCACCGTAAGCTTGCTGGGCGGTGATGGGTTGGATGAGATTTACCATGTAATCAATTTAGTTTTGTTAGGGTTTGATCCTAGTATCCACTATGTTACGAGATTGATGTTGCTATGACTTTGCTATGCTTAATGCTTGTCGATGGGGCCCAAATGCCATGATTTCAGATCTGAACCTATTATGTTTTCATGAATATATGTGTGTTCTTGATCCTATCTTGCAAGTCTATAGTCACCTATTGTGTGTTATGATCCGACAACCCCGAAGTGACAACAATCGGGATACTTCTCGGTGATGATTGTAGTTTGAGGACTTCATGTATTCACTATGTGTTAATGCTTTGTTCCGGTTCTCTATTGAAAGGAGGCCTTAATATCCCTTAGTTTCCTCTAGGACCCCGCTGCCACGGGAGGGTAGGACAAAATATGTCATGCAAGTTCTTTCCCATAAGCACGTATGACTATATCTGAGAATACATGCCTACATTACATTGATGAGCTGGAGCTAGTTACATGTCACCCCATGTTATAGCTATTACATGAGGAATCACATCCGACATAATTATCCATCGCTGATCCATTGCCTCTGAGCTTTTCACATCTTGTGCTTTGCCTATTTACTTTTCGTTGCTATTGTTACAATCATTACAAGACCCAAAAATATTACTTTTTCTACCGTTACCTTTATTGTCATATTACTTTGCTACTAAATACTTTGCTGCAGATACTAAGTTAGCCAGGTGTGGTTTAATTGACAACTCAACTGCTAATAATCAATATTATTCTTTGGCTCCCCTTGTGTCAAATCAATAAATTTGGGTTGAATACTTTACCCTCGAAAGCTGTTGCGATCCCCTACACTTGTGGGTTATCATATATAACCTGAAAGTTAGCAGTCGTCAGCTTCAGCCCCCACGCATATAATGCGGGGGTGTTCGATAAAACGCATAGTCACAGTTGATCCAACGTCTTGGTCCGTTAAGGAGGTGGTAGCGCGGCGAACCAGGCAATCGGACTATATAGCTTTAACACTTTCACTTAGCCATAGGAGTTTGATGGTGGGGCTACTATATAGCCCATGGTACTTCCGCGTTCATCCGAAGATGGTGCGCGTAAATACATTACCAGGAAACCGGTCATTCGTTAATGCAGAGGAATCGCAAAGATTTCGCTGAGTCATCGACTGGTTGACCAGTCTCGCGTTGTATCATGACAGTCAGTTTTCGGTTTTCTGTACTAAGGTGCTCATCGAAAGAACGAGGCTGTCGCGATAGTTCTCCGGTGCGCCTTAGCGATAGGCGGGCGTAAGGTAGCAAAACACGGGAGCCGGGCAAACCCAACATTTGACCAAAGACATGATTCGGAGCTGATGCATAAGGCCAAACTCGCGACGCCGAACACTCCCTAAGGTATTCGGACTTTACAACATATACTGGGTTGAATAACGCCCTTGATAATAAGCCCTGAGTTTCCAGGTATGTGCATTAGTCTGGTGTGACAAAAATACCGAAAATGCCAGTATCCCTCCCGGTTGTGTCAAGTTTCCGGAGGGGAAGAAGCAACAAGAGATATTAAAAAGGTTCACGCAGGGTCTAAATCTAAAAAGAAACCTTTGAGCGGGGCCCTGCTACACGTCTGTGCCTTTATCTCCGTTGTGTCGTATCCTGGAAGGGTGTAGCATGATGATCATCTATAAAGAGGAAAAACCCAGGTGAAAGACTTCGTGCGAGGAGTTCGTTAATCTCAATGAACCATGAAAATGCAATATGTTATTGTATTGATAAGGTCGGGCCAGCTATGGGCCTCTTTTTTTGCAAGCAGACCCTAGCACCATTTATGGGGATATTCCAGCTGGGCTGTTACATTTGGTGGAGCGTCGGTCTCGTCTAACCGTGTCTGTGGTCTTGACGAACGACCGTTTATTCTAGCTGGAGGGACCGCTCAGTGTTCGGCTGCTATAGCCGCTACATATTCTTCCGCACGTAAGGAACACTCTGTATTTCCGCTAACTATGATGACGCCACGTGGATTGGGCATCTTAAGTTTAAGATAGGCGTAGTGTGGTAGTGCATTAAAATGAGTGAAGGTCGTTCTTCCGAGTAGTGCATGATAGCCGCTTCGGAATGGAGCGATGTCGAAGATTAGTTCTTAGCTTTTGAAGTTGTCAGGAGAACCCAATACAACCTCTAGTACTAGAGAGCCCGTGCGGTGGATTGACGCTGGCATCACTCCTTTAAATGTAGTGTTGCTTTGGCTGATTCTTGTGGGTCTATCCCCATTTTGCGAGATAGTGTCACGATATATCGAGTTAAGACTCTGCCTCCGTCCATAATGACTTTCGAGTGAGATGGTATTAAATCAATTATTGGGTGAGCACCAAGGCAGCCGATCCACCGTGCGGATACTAGTCGGATGATCCCTGCGATCAAAAGTGATTGGGCAAGCCGACCGAGGATTGAATTTGAGGCGGCGGGCTCCCACGGCATATCGTCTCGGAGTGCGGCGTTTGCATATCTCTTTGGAACATGACTTACGGTGGAATTTTTACATCCCCGATGTCCGTTGGCGAGCTCATCCTCGTCCTCACTTAGCATCTCCCTCCTTGTGTTGACATTTAGCTTGCTGGCCTGCTTGAAAACCCAGCACTCCCTGTGGGTGTGATTTGCAGGCTTTTCGGGGGGTGCCATGAATCTGACATAATTTGTCTAGAATCTTATTTAGGCTGGACACTCCATCTCTGTTGCCTTTAAATGGCTTCTTCCGTTGACCAGGTCGAGTGCTACATCTTGAGCTTGCGTTGGTTTTCCTTGGAGAGGAAAGGGTGATGCAGCAATAGTAGCATAAGTATTTCCCTTAGTTTTTGAGAACCAAGGTATCAATCCGATGGGGAGGCTCCTCAAAAGTCCACGCACCTACAAAAACAAACAAAGAACTACATAACCAACACAACAAAGGGTTGTCAATCCCTTCACGGCCACTTCGAAAGTGAAATCGATAGAGATAGTATGATAAGATAAATATATTTTGGTATTTTATAATATAGATGCAAAAAGTAAAGATGCAAATAAAAGTAGATTGAAAGCTTATATGATAAAAGATAGACCGGGGGCCATAGGTTTCACTAGTGGCTTCTCTCAAGATAGCATAAGTATTACGGTGGGTGAACAAATTACTGTCGAGCAATTGATAGAAAAGCGCATAATTATGAGATTATCTAGGCATGATCATGTATATAGGCATCACGTCCGTGACAAGTAGACTGACTCCTGCCTGCATCTACTACTATTACTCCACACATCGACCACTATCCAGCATGCATCTATAGTATTAAGTTCATAAGAACAGAGTAATGCATTAAGAAAGATGGCATGATGTAGAGGGATAAACTCAAGCAATATGGTATAAACCCCATCTTTTTATCCTCGATGGCAACAATACAATCGTGCCTTGCAACCCTTTACATCCTTTGGTAAGGACACATAAGATTGAACCCAAAGCTAAGAACTTCTCCCATGGCAAGAAAGATCAATCAAGTGAAGCCAAACCAAACGATAATTCAAAGAGACTTGCAAAGATAACTCAATCATACATAAAAAGAATTTAGAGGAGATTCAAATATTTCTCATAGATAAACTTGATCATAAATCGACAATTCATCGGATCTCGACAAACACACCACAAAAAGAGTTTACATCGAATAGATCTCCACAAGAGGGGAGAACATTGTATTGAGATCCAAAAAGAAGAAGCCATCTAGCTAATAACTATGGACCGAAGGTCTATGGTAAACTACTCACAACTCATCGGAGGGCTATGGTGTTGATGTAGAAGCCCTCCATGGTGATTCCCCTCGGTGAACAAGCGAAGCGAAGGCTCCAAGATGGGATCTCACGGATACAGAAGGTTACGGTGGTGGAAATCGTTTTCCGTTGGCTCCCTGGATGTTTTCGGGGTACGTAGGTGTATATAGGAGGAAGAAGTATGTCGGTGGCCGCTCGAGGGGCCTAGGAGACAGGGGGCGTGCCCTCCTATCTTCTGGCCGCCTCGTTTGCTTCTTGACTTGCCCTCCAAGTTGTCCGGATCACGTTCGTTCCAAAAATCACGCCCCCGAAGGTTTCATTCCGTTTGGACTCCGTTTGATTTTCCTTTTCTTCGAAATACTGAAATAGGCAAAAAAACAGCAATACGGGCTGGGCCTCCGGTTAGTAGGTTACTTCCAAAAATGATATAAATGTGTAAAATAAAGCCCATAAACATCCAAAAAGGGTAATATAATAGCATAGAACAATAAAAAATTATAGATACGTTGGAGATGTATCATCGAGAGCCCCTGAATCCGGCATTTACCGTCGTGTTATCTGGGCTGTTTTCATTGTTTGATGCTTGTTTTTATTAACGTCGCGGCATCCGTTGCCATCTTTGACTTCGGATGTGCACGGTCGCTTGGTGCCACTCTGGGCTAATATTTGTCCTCGCTGCGCATAGCGAGTCATGAGGCTTATTAAGGCTGCCATTGTCCTCGGCTTTTCTGGCGGGGTGTGCAGCAAGCCATTAGTCCCGGACACTATGCTTGAAGGCCGCTAAGGCTTGGCGTCCGGGCGGTCGGCGATTGATTCTTCTTAGTAAGAAATCTGTTCCAAAGTTTTGGGCTGACTCTCGGGCTGTTGAATTATGTGACTTAGGTAAATGCGCATCCAGGAGGTCGGACATAGGTCCCTTGAAAATTGGCCCTAAAGCATCTGAAGTTCTTCCCAACTTCAAATTGAGTTTTGGGGAGGCTTTTCAACGGTGTGAGCTGGTCCTTTCAACTTGAGGGTAGGTATTTAATGGCGTGGAGATCATCTCCGTGGGCCATATGAATGTGAAGGATAAAATCCTTGATCCGGACTCGAGTGCATTGTTACGTAAATATGCCTCTATATTCATGGGTTTAAATCCTTTGAAATTAAGTGGTCCGCACCTCATCGGTGAAACACGGGGTGCCACGACACCTGTATTTGGGCGATGTCGTGGCATCTTTGTCGGCGGTTGTTGTGTTGGTTCGATTCACGGCTTGTATTCGATCAATGTGATCGTTTTGGTAGCTCTGATCCCGCGCTGAAGCGCGCCTCCTAGATCCATAGATGGACCTAGCCATACCGGACTTTTTGTCCAGGAGCTCATGTAAATCGTGTGCTGAATTTTGTGCGGCATCATTAGCCATTCTATCGCGGCCACAGGGTGGTCGGTCCGGCATATCAGCCGTTTTTAGCTGGATGGGCTCTATGGCCCCGTCGTCGAATTCGGGTAGCAGCTTGCGCTTTGGGTAGCTCTTTGTGTGGCGATCACCATCGTATTTCTCTTCAGTGTCAAGTACTTTATTCCATCTGTTGTTGAGCATGTCCTGCGCGGCCTTAAGCCTTTGCTTATGCTTCTTTAGGCTCCTCGCAGTGGCGATAAGCCTTCTGTGGAGGTTCTCTTGTTCCAAGTGTTTTTTGGGATGATGGCGCATCATCGTGCGGTATTCTCCTCTCGGAGCAGTTGATTAATTTACCCTCGGGATCAGCATCATCTGGCGTCGGCTCTGGACTATGTTCACGTCCCACAGCTCATCTGCTCCATCGCTGGGTCCATGGGGTCGTTGTTTCCTTTAGTCGATCGGGTATTATTCTTTTTGCGTTGTTGTCGCTGTTTTCTTGTGGTGGGATTTAGGCGGCGCCTCGGCGTCGCTTTGGTGGCTTATCGAGGATTATCGCCGTTGCATCATCACCATCGCCTTCTTTTGGCGTGTCCACCATATATATATATCATATGATAAGGTGGCGATCCGGCGCCCGATGGCGGTGGTTCTGTTCTTCTCTGCGTAAATCGTAAATACCGTCGGCGTCTTGAATTGAAATTGGCGTGTTGGTTAAGTCGCCGATAGTGGCTATGAAGTGGGTGGTGGGTGGGGAGCGAATTTCTTCATCGTCCGCTTCCTACTCGAGCGGACATAGTTAACCAAGAATCTCCGACAAGGAAAGAGACTTTAATGAATTTAGCACATCACACAAGGCGAGTCTGAAAAATATCATGAGTGAACTCCATGACGGTGCCCTTTCAGATTCGATAGGCATGGGCGTACATGGTTTGGATCTGTGGCGGAGGCGAGTTCGGGGTCGATAACACCATCCTCACAAGGGTGGGATGGGTGTTGGCTCAACGCCCGATAAGTGTCACGACCTCCATGGCGGGGTCCATCCACCCGTCCTTGGAAGGCGCGATCTGCTCGAATTGATTCCGGGGCGCCCGCGATGCGATCTCGAACATCGTCGATGGCGAGATCTAAGTCATCGCATCACGGCTGTTGGCGTGCGACACGGGCTCGAATCCATTGAAGAACAAGTCTCCGCGGATGTCGGCGGTATAGTTCAAGCTTCAAACGACACGATGGCGGTAAAGCTACCGATCTGCTCGGATGGCCAGCGAGTTGGCCCTTGTCTGAAACGCCGAATATGAAGATCTGTCCGGGAAGGAAGACCTCCCCTGGACCGCGGCATTGAAGATGATTGAAGTAGCCAGCAAGCCTTACCGCGATGACATGGTGGAACTCTCAATGAAAGCACCAATGTCGGTGTCAAAATTGGCGGATCTCGGGTAGGGTGTCCCGAACTGTGCGTCTAAGGCTAATGGTAACATGAGGCGGGGGACACGATGTTTTACCTAGGTTCAGGCCCTCTCGATGGGGGTAATACCCTACTTCCTGCTTCATTGATCTTGATGATATGAGTATTACAAGAGTTGATCTACCACGAGATCGTAGAGGCTAAACCCTAGAAGCTAGCCTATGATTATGATTGTTGTCGTCCTATGGACTAAACCCTCCGGTTTATATAGACACCGGAGGGGCTAGGGTTACGAGTCGGTTATAGAGAGGAGATCTACATATCCGAATTGCCAAGCTTGTCTTCCATGAGGAGAATCCCATCCAGGAGGCGGGGCGAAGTCTTCAATCTTGTATCTTCATAGTCGAGCAGTCCTTACGTCAGGGACCCCTTAATCCGGGACTCCCTCGGGGTCCAAGTGAACAAAGTCGAGTGGTGATGTGATGCTCAACCAAATCCTATGTCTTGAGCAAAGATAGCGAGCAAATCTTATCCAGGCTGGATGAGTCGACTTTGCTTGTATCCCAAGCCAACCACTACGTGTGTTTGAAATCTGACCGTTGGACACATGTTAGTTCCTTAGTGACCCAGGGTCATTTTGGACATATCGGTCGGGTTGCCTCCGGCTATAAATAGCCCACCCCTACACCATAAATTGGTGGCTGCTCGGAGTTAGTGCGACTTTTGTCGTTTGAGAACAACCACCTCCAAAGCATTTGAGAGAAATCCTTGCAAGGACAAAGCCCAAAACACCCGAGCCAAGAGTGCTAGGCATCCTGAAGTCTTTCTGTCCGAGTGATTTGAAGATTTGTTACACTTGAGGACTATGAATCCTCCAGCTGGTTAGGCGTCGCGTTCTGAGCATCCAAGAGTCATTATGGATTAACGTTGAACGAAGTCTATGAAGGTTTGGAAGTCCACCTCGAAGACTTACCGGAGTGATTGGGCGAGGACTGTTTGTCCTTAGCTCAAGGGGAATAAGGTGAAGACACGGTCTTCTGAGTTAAATCTTAGCCTCCCTAACCCGGACATCTGAGTTGTCACAACAACTGGAACTGGTCTACCAAATCCTTGTCTTCGTCAAGCTCTTTGGTTCTATCCTCTACTCTCCTTACTTCTGATTGTCTTACGTGATGTATTGCTTGGTGTCTAATCTGTTTGACTTCACTCTGTGAAGACTATTATATGTTTAGCTTCATACTATCTTCCTTTCTGATCCTGTCTACCTAGTTGCAGTTAGTCTTCATGCTTTCACTGAATTGTATGTATGACTAATGGTAGCCTAGTGTAGTTTTCATTCATTGCTTACTATATAGGCTCATTTTACCTGTTTGTCTTCAAATCCACCGTGTTTTGAAGACTTTTATCAAAATTGCCTATTCACCCCCCTCTAGTCGATAACTAGCACTTTTAGTTCCCGTTGGAGATGTCCTTACTCAGTTCATCTCTAGGCTTGGCGAGAAGGGCCTACAACTCTACTGACTCCTCAAAAAATCTGATTCTTTCAAATGGGTGGCGTGGTGCAGCGGCCTTCAATGACCTCAGCGCTTGCTCTTCACACTACAAAAAATACACTCCATGATGATACGTGTTTGTCACGATGGGTCGCGTTCTTTGTCATGCATGTACATCCATGCGATTTTATAGAGAATCAAGATAGTCATACCCGTCTTTGTCGTAGAAGTGTTCCATGACATTACCAAAATTATCATCACGGAGTGTCTACTTCCATGACGATAAATCGTAGCGTCATAAAGTGCTTTCATCAAGGGTGACCGACATGTGGCATCCACCGTAGCGGGGCCGTTAAGCTGGCTGATTAAGCTATCGGGTCTGATTTTGGATCGATAACCGCTATGACCCACGACCAATGCCGATTTTCCACATGTAAAATTCTCATTGGTGGCGGATCCTGCGTCGACTCCGTGTTAACAGTGTTACTCATCCAATGGTTGAGATGGGCCTATGATATGTTGGCAGGTGGATGGGCCCAAAAGTGGCCCATCACTACAAGAAATATGTCAACTTGTGACCACCACTATTGGTCACTGAAAGGTCATGGTTTTTCATTTGCGACCTTTTTGTGACCAAAAACAGAAGGTGAAAAGCTGGCAGTCGTAAAGTGACTATAGCGACCTTTCTTCTGGAATGGCCGTAGACGTTTATGACCAAAATATGTCCACTTGGCGTTTTGGTAACTAGCAACCTCCCCAGGCCACGTAGGCATCCAACGTGGCAAGCTGATGTGGCACAAGATTCAGACCGGTCCAATTCGGTGTTTATATGGGCCGCGCCCAACAATTCAGCCTATTTGTTCTTTTTTCTTATATTAATTTTGGTCAGGTAGATGGGCCAAGCCGAACAATTAAGCCTTCTCATTTTGGGCCATGGCCTTTTCGGCTGAACAATTTTATTTTCCTTTTCAAAAATTCCTCTAGTTGGATGGGTCCTAGTGGTCAAGTTCTAGTAAGTGGGCCCTTTTGCCAATGCCTTTTCTTATGATTTTGATTTGTGATAAATAAATAATCAATATTTAAATCAGCACGTGCATAAAACATAAGAAATACTTCAAGTAATAGCAACCAGAATCAATCTGTATACAATGACAATCAATGTTACAATCTCTACAAATATTGGGATCCTGCTCCAGTCATCGCACAGGTACAAATTCTACTAGTGTAATAACACATATACAAGTAGAATCACTGATAAACATATGCAGTGACAATCGGCACAAACTGGGCCCCTGCTCCAATCATATGAAACATATGCATGACTCAATGGGCGACCATACTTGACTAGGCCATGACCTTCATTACACTGGACTAACAGAATGACAATATGAACTATCAACATCCCTTCCACGGTTGCCCTGTTACATGAACAAGAAGAGAAGAATCAAAAAATTTGGGGCCAATATATTATGAACAAACCAATCAAAAAAAGTTCTTTAGAATGATAAGACAAATTCAGCTAGTACAATGCTTTCATTCTCCGACAAGTTAAAATGAGATAATCATTCATACAAGAAAGGTGTGAAAAAAATAGAGCATTTTACTCATAGCATGCAAAGTATCAATATTACGCTAAACATATACAAGTGTAAATGTCAACTATCTTACACCCAAATGAATGGCTGCTTGTGGAAGAAATATGTTAAACCAGGTTAGTTATAGCGGAGAGGGCTGACTTACATTGGCGTAGTGGTTGATTGTGGCCTGAAAAAATCTGTTGTAGTCGTCGGGGTCTATAGCGTCCCGAGGAGAATGATCACGTCCGGTCGCCAAGCTCGAAGGCACGCGGTTGGCGACACCCACAAGCTCCACTCCCTCCTTGCTACGGGGCAAGGCATGCCCCCTGGCGGCGTCTTGGTAAGCCGATTCTTTGCATCGAAGAAGATCCCAAGTTGTTTGGAGTTAACAACGAAAGTCTTGTATAATGTTTAGAACATGTATATTCAATATGACAAGTAAGCGAGTTCTAGCGAGTAGCATAAGAAGCGGGGAATTCGATTCTATAACAAGAGAAGCGGAGTTGTCTGTGCAACAAGAGGAATTGATTACGTAACAAGAGGTAGAATTAGCATCACTAAGCGCTGTTCTTTGTTGTTTGCATATTACATAAGTAGTTATGCGCCTAGGCAAATAGAGAGGTATATCAGCAAGAACACGCAATGTGATGTGATATGAGCTCACTATAACTCTGGAAGTAAAAGAACATAAATTCATTTGGGCTGATTTGTACGAGCCAAGAAAAACTTCTTACAAATAAATTCATGGGCGTATCATCCTTTTAGTCCCTCACCCATATACCCTAGTAGTACTACATAATGCCTAGTGGTGATCTAGCAATGTCTTGTATAAGAGAGTATATATGTGTCTTGATTCCTGCAGCCGGCTTCTATCATTAGCATGCATGTATATATTGAAGTAAGCGTAGAGTATCTTTGGAAACATTCAAAATATATTCAATGTTAGAGCTGCATCTTACAACTCAAGGAGCCACATGAAATCCATGGAAGGACCTTATTGTGACAATTCACTTGTATAGTGTAAGTGCATCTAGTGCCCTTAGTGATTTTGGTGTATTGAAGACTTATAGGTTAAATGGCGATGCGTTTGTGAGTATACACATGTCTATAAGTCTATGAGGAGTTTGATATTTATAGAAAAGTCGACCCTAAAAATGAAGTTCTTATTTGAAGACTTTGATATTACGAAGACTTTACGAAGACTTTGAAAGTGAAGAAATTGGTGTGACCATGAAGACTTGATATTCATTAGGAATATGAAGCGTGAAGACTTTTGCTTTCATAGTTTCATTTTCTCTTTCTTGAGTCATGGAAAACACCGTCTTTGTTAAAGAAATTCGAGAAATACTAAGGAAAAATTTCCATGTGATGCTCAACTCAAAATCCTACACCTACCAATCCCTTGAGTGAAGCCATTGGAAATCTCATACTGATTCGATCAAATTCTTGATGTGAGCGCAGTTCTTACAGTCATGATGACTTCTCTAGCGAGGAGTTAGGAATTCGCCGGTCTTGGATTGCCTACGATGAGAACATGATAGCCACGAGGACTTTGAAAGTCAAATTTCCGACCGTTCTTTGTCTTTGCTTGCGTGACAAAATATCTTATCCACCTAACGGTCATATCATTGAAGGGCATTTATGTCTTATCATGTCGGGCTGCTCCTAGGCTATAAATATCCGCCCCTACAACCACTAGCTGGTTGGCTGCTCGAAGAACTTGACACTTGTCATTTGAGAGCAACCCATCCTCGAGGACTTTGAGAGAAAATCATCAAGTGAGAAAATCCCAAAACCAAACCCACAAAACCCCAAGTGATTGAGCATCCTTGAAGAAATTGATCTGCATGGATCCGGCGCTTATTACCTTTGAAGGCATGCTTCTTCGAGACGGTTAGGCGTCAAGGTCTAGAACATCAAGAGGAATTGTGGATCGCCGGTGATCAAGTCTGTGAAGGTTTGGAAGTCACCGAAGACTTACCACGAGTGATTGGGCCGAGGCTGCGTGGTCTTAGTTCAAGCGAGAATCGGTGAGGCTGGGTGAGTTGCGGCTCGAGGCCCAGGTGTCGGGAATGTGTGTCCTCGAGTTTAAATACTCGGCCGCTCCAACAGACGTACAAGCCCAGGACAGCAGTTGGGCTGGTCTAAAATCATTGTCTTCACCAATGGCCCATTGGTTCTATTTCCTCAACTCATCCATTTCCTCATTACATGTTGCATGTTGTTCATATCGTGCTTGAAGACTTTGACTAAAGACTTTCACAAATTCCTCGAGTTCAATTTCTTGATCTGTTTGTCTTCATCTTGTTATCCTGTGTTTCGCTTCACGTACTCTGTTCTAGTCTACATTTCATCATCAGGTCTATGTGTGTAATTTGTTATGTTCACCTCTGAGTACTTATTCAGCTGCAAATAGTTCTTAGCTAAGGAATTTCCTCACGGCAAATTCCTCGGTGAAGAATTTCATAAAATAAGCCTATTCACCCCCTCTAGTCGATATAACGCACTTTCAATTGGTATCGAGCAAGGTACTCCTTGTTACGTGTGATTTAGTTTAACCACGGGTTCTAGTTATGTCGGCCGCGGTATGATCAAGGTCTCGGCTGGGTGTCCTACCTTTGATGGAGCGGACTATCCCTCTTTGGAAGAATAAGATGCGGATGCATCTTGAGGCAATTGATAATGATCTACGGTATGTTGTGGAAAATGGTGTCCCAGCATCCTTTGACAGCTGACCGCTCTTGATGTGAAGAGATTCAAACAACTCGACTCTCAAGCGAAGAATATCATCGTGGCCATCTGAGCAAAGGGCGGTATGGAAGAGTGAGTGCTTTGAAGCGCCAAGCTTATACGGGATAGGCTGTCCAAAGTAAATGAAGGAGTCTCAACTCAGCGTGACTCTCGGGTTGATGTTCTTGGAATCTCTTCAATCGCTTCAAAAGACTCGACAATGAAAATGTTGACAAACCTTGATCGCCTCGCGACATCTCAAATGAGCTTCAAGCCCTCGGTGCCGCGATATCACGACCACGAAGTGGTGAAGAAAGCTACTAAGATAAACGATTCCTCATTTGATACTCTGGGTGATGATACAAGGCGTCTTGACTACAAGTCACTTGATCCTGCGATATCCTCGAAGGCTTAACACTCACGAGTTCGACTTCTTTGAAAAGAGATCTCTATGGCTCGAACTATGGCAAACCACGTGCCACGAAGGCCAAGGTTGTGTCGACTCGAGAATGTGAGGATTACGGTAGTAGCCTTGGTGATCTGAAGAAGCGAGCGAGGATCTAGCTCTCCTTGTGAAGAAATTCGAGAAATTCACAAGATGTGGTCGCTTTGGAAAACCCTCAAGGGAAGTGATTCTTCTTCGGTGACTACAAGAAGACTTTGCCATAAATGCAAGAAGCTGGTCACTACATTCAAGATTGTCCTCGATGGGAGAAGGAAATGAAGAAGAAGAAATACAAGGACTACGATTATGATGAAATGAAGAAGAAGAAGAAATCATCAAAATCTTAGTCTTCAAAACCATCAAAGTCTTCATCTCACAAGAAGGGCAGCTCCAAGAAAGCTCGGGCATTCATTGGCAAGGAAATGGACTCTGAAGCGAATCGAGGAAAATGATGAAGAGGAAGAGTCAGAAGAATCTGAGTGCAGGTGTGGCGAGTCTTGCCGTTACTCTTTGCTTTCGTCGACAAGTCCATCTTCAACCTTGAAGAAACTGATTCCATCAACAAGCTGATGAAGATAATGATGGCTCGCTCCACCTATTGCTTCATGGCAAAAGCAGCTAAGGTACTCAAATACAACTCCTCGATTCTAGTGAAAATGAATCGATGAGGATCTTAAGCCTAGCTACTCTAAACTTGCTAAAATTGCTGTGAAACAACAACGGGCTCTTGAAAAGGTTCAAAACATGCTAGATAAAAGTGATGATATGTTGGGTGAAGAAATGGATCGCACTAAAGCCTGGTTGAAAATCTTGAGAGACTTGGTCTAAGTATGATAACCTTCAAGGTCATCATAACTCCCTCTTATCGATCATGAGAAACTTTCTTATGAATTTCTTCAAGAAAGCAAGACAATGAAAGCTTTCTCTTGAAGCTATTCAAAGAAAGCGAGATCTTGAAAAGCTAAGAGTATGTTATGAAGATCTTGAGGAGGGCGCGACTCATTCTTGGCTCAACAAATCAGCACTTCTCGGGAAGAATTTGTTCCTCCATGCTTAAAGTGTATTGAGCGTGAATCTGCTAATTCATCACTGAATGTTCAAATGCTTCAAGCTGTTACAAATTCTTCATCTGCCTCTGCTATCACTAATTCCTCATCGAGGACTTTGCTAGTATCCTTGACAATGCGGGGCTAAAGGAATTGTACATAGCAGGCATGTACAAAAGCCTCAAGGGCATCGGACACTTTGTGATGTGCTCAAAGCGAGATCCTCAGCGAAACCCTAGGAAAGAGGTATTGCCTTTGAGAGAAGCGAATGCCGATGGAACATATTGGAAACACGAGCGGTATCCCAAAACCTCATGGGTTCTTTGCAAAGGACCTCGATTGATCCGTCTAACTTATCGGCTTTACATGTGAATCTCCTCATTCTTGATGAGTCATTTGACTCAACTATAAAGCTGTTCAAAAATCAGGATGGTGAAGTATTTGCTAGATATGTTGGCACTAACTGCAGGAACGGTTCCCCTATGAAGAAAATCTGGGTTCCCAAAAGCCGTGTTGAAAGTCTTCAGGTGAATGTCCTCATGACACCACCAGTGAAGAACAGGAACCCCAGATCAAATTCTTCATATGAACCAAACTCTTCATATGGATCCAAATCCTCATATGGACCAAATTCTTCACGAGGATCAAATTCCTCAACTGGATCAAAGTCCTCATATGATTATTATCATGCTAACAAATCTGTCTCGCAGGGCAAAGCTAAGGGCTATGAATATGTGCATTATTCTTCAAACCATTATGTTCATTAGTCCTCGAAGAACTACTCTGCTTATTCATATGCTTATCCTAACCCCTTCAATGCTAAGCGAAATGGTTTGGCATCTTTGCCACCTTTCTCACATGGTGCTCGCAGGATGATGAACTCTTTGCCACCCCTCGGATGTGGGTGGTGAAGAAAAGAACTAATCTCTTCTCGAGGTCGAGGTCTCGGGCGTGCTCGAGCGTCTGAAGAATTTCTTTGGGGCACGACAATATTACTGAAAGGGCGAGGCGAATCATGATGAAATGAACTTTCATTTCACCGTCCTCATCTTGCTATATCATTTTCTTTGCTTGATGAAATTCATCGATGAACTTGATATCATATTCTTCAGCGATGAAGCATATGAGATTGTAAGTTACACTAAATCATCTGCGGGATGATCAACCCAAAACCAGAATGGGTCCTCGATGGTGGGTGTACAAATCACATATTGGTGACAAGAATCTATTGATGGATGCTCCTTTATCACCGTCACCTCTGAAGCATATCATATTAAGTGACAAAGGCAAAAGTCAGGTATTGGGTCTTGGTAAGGTTGCTATCTCTAAGGATAAGCACATGGACAAAGTCATGCTTGTTGAGTCCTTAGGATACAATCTCATGTCGATCTCAATGCTTTGTGATATCGATATGGTTGTTGTCTTTGGCAAATATCATTGTGTTGTGATTATAGGCCCGACAATTCCAAAGTCTTGAAGGCTTTAGGAGAGGAGATCGTATATTGTTGATTTCTCTCTGGGACCACAACCAGCCATGTGTCTACTTGCAAAAGCTTGGAAGGCTGGCTATGGCATCGACGACTTGGTCATGCGGGCATGAGGAATTTGAACAACTTGCGAAGAAGAAGCATGTCATTGGCATTGAGAATGTCAAATTCCTCAAGGATCCTTATGCGGAGCATGTGAAGCGGAAAAATGACCAAGGCCAAGCATCCGGCGAAGACTATCATGACCACTACTCGTCCATTGAATTGCTTCACATGGACCTATTGGACCTAATCATTATTCAGCGATCACTAATGATGCATCTCTATATGGTTTTGTCATTGTTGATGATTATTCTCGATATACATGGGTACACATTGTTGCCCACAAACATGAAGTGCGGAAGTCTTCAAGCGATTTTCCTCGAGGGCTTCAACCAACTTTGGTGTGAAGATCAAGCATATCGAAGTGACAATGGGCCGAGTTCAAGAATTCTGGTCTTGATGCCTATCTTGATGAACTTGGTATTACTCATGAATTATCTGCTCCTTATACTCCTCGGCAAAATGGCGTCATGGAGGCGCAAAACGAGGACTCTTGTTGAGATGGCTCGCACTATGCTTGATGAGTACAAAAGCATCTCGGCGTTTACGGATTGATACAATTGACCTTTGCTTGCCACATCATCAGCAGTATATCTTCACAAATTCTTCAAGAAGCGCCTATGAACTCCTCATGACAAGAAACCCAATGTGAGTTATTTCAAAGTCTTGATTGCTAAATGTTGGATTAGAGATCCTCACCACAACTCTAAATTTGCACGAAAGCACATGAAGGTTTATGCTTGGTTACGGAAAGGACTCGCACACCTCTGAGTCTTCAACACTGTTCTTCACAAGATTGTTGACCTTTGTAGATGTGCGATTCGATGAAAACTAATGGCTCGCAAAGAGCACCTACATACTGTGTTAGATGAACCAGCACTGAGGATGCTATCAAGCACAAAACAGCGAGGATGTCATTCCCCTTGAAGAATCTGGTGAAGAATTCATTCTGTTACGTGAAGAGCGTCGAGTGATCTTTGAAGAGCGTGATGAGGAAATTGGTCTTTGAAGAAAATCTGATCAAAATCCTCGGCGACAACCAGCTCATCCTCGCGTTGCAAAAGAAGTGCAAGTGGAAGATCATCGATGACATCGATGCACGGGTCCTCTCACCGCTCAAAAGCCTCACACTTATCTAACTTTTGTGGGCACTATGCTTTTGTCTCTATCTCGAGCCCACTAAGGTAGATGAAGCATTTCTGGAGCGGGTGGATTAGGGCTATGCAAGAAGAATTACATCGATTCGAGCTAAACAATGTGCAGGAATTGGTGATCGCCCGGATCCTGCATAAGCATAATATCATTGGCACAAAGTGGATCTACATAACAAGCAAGATGAAAATGGCCTCGTTGTGAGGAATAAGGCACGACTAGTAGCTCAAGGCTACACAGGTTGAAGGAATTGATTTGATGAAACTTTTGCACTGTTGCTAGACTTGAGGCTATTCGCATTTACTTGCATATGCTAACCATCATGATATCATCTTATATCAAATGGATGTGAAAAGTGCATTCCTCAATGGTAATCTTGAGGAAGAAGTATATGTTGCTCAACCCCGAGGTTTTGAAGATCCCAAGAATCCTAACAAAGTCTTCAGACTAAATAAGGCTCTCTATGGCCTCAAGCAAGCCCCTCGGGCGTGGTATGATACTCTGAAGGAATTCTTCGTGAAGAATGGTTTCACACCCGGTTCACTCGATCCTACTCTATTTACTAAATCATATGATGGTGAACTGTTTGTGTGCCAAATATATGTTGATGATATTATCTTTGGCTGTACTAACCAGCGATATAGTGATGAATTTGCCTATATGATGAGTGAAGAATATCAAATGTCTATGATGGGAGAGTTGAAATTCTTCTTAGGTCTTCAAATTAAATCGGCACACAATGGCATATTCATATCTCGGAGAAATACCTCAAAAGATGTCTTGAGGAAATTGGCATGCAAGACTACAAAGGCGTCAAAATTCCTATGCCCACAAATGGTCATCGATGCCTTGATGAAAATGGTCTTGACTTGATCACAAGGTATACCGCTCCATGATTGGTTCTTTATTGTACCTATGTGCATCTAGGCGGATATAATGCTTAGTGTTTGCATGTGTGCCCGATTTCAAGCTGCAGAAGGAATCACACCATAAAGGCTGTGAAGCATATTCTTGATATCTAGCTCACACACCAACACTAGGATTATGGTACCCCAAGGGCTCTGCTTTTGATCTCATTGGATATTACGACTCGACTATCTTTGGTGACCGTGTGGACCGCAAGTCAACATCGGCACTTGTCATTTCCTCGGACGATCTTTGATGCATTGGTCCTCGAAGAAAGCGAGCTGTGTATCACTATCTACTTACGAAGCTGAATATATTGCTTTCTTGGGTCATCTTGTGCTCAAGCTGCTTTGGATGAAACAAACCCTCAAGGACTATGGCGTCAGCGTGAAGAATGTGCCTCTCCTCTGCGACAATGAGAGTGCCATCAAGATTGCTCACAACCAGATTCGGCACTTTCGAAGACTAAGCACATCCAGATTCATCATCATTTTCTTCGTGATCATGTGTTGAAGGCGATATCTCCATCGAGCATGTGAAGGCGAAGAACAGTGGCTGATATCTTCACCAAGCCCTTGGATGAGAAGAGATTTAGCAAGTTGCGGTGTGAGCTAAATATCTTAGAATCTTGAATGTTCTTTGAAAAGGACACATCAAACCCTTATGCATAATTGATGACTTAGATGTGCAACACATGAAGAAAGCGTTGTTTCTCAATCAATGAAGAATAACACTCTAAGTGTGAAGAAATCAATGAAGAATTTGATTCTCGAACCCTCGACAATTATGCAGCGATGTATGAAATCATCATTCTTATCTGATGGAGCTACATACACCACAAAAGTTGAAAATCTTCAATTTGAGTTTTCCTCGTTTTAAAATTCCTCA
Source organism: Aegilops speltoides (assembly GCA_021437245.1). Taxonomy (NCBI): domain Eukaryota; kingdom Viridiplantae; phylum Streptophyta; class Magnoliopsida; order Poales; family Poaceae; genus Aegilops; species Aegilops speltoides. Next base: position 26,749 of record JAHHZJ010000241.1, on the reverse strand, counting down.
TTTTAAAATTCTTCAACCTTGCAAATTCTTGATATTTCCGTCGTCTTTCTTCATTGGCTATATATATATATGAGTTTATGTCCTCTCTGCATTCACTTATTGCTATTTCTTCAAGTTGCGATTTACGCTAAGTGAATGTGATCGGACCCTTCCCTCTATGCTATACTCAATCCAATCAATTCACAAATTCTTCATATGCGTTACGATTGAAACTTCGTTCAAAGTCTTCCTTTGGTCCTTGACGGTGAAGAAATTGCGAAACGAAACTTTTAAACAAGTCTTATCAAGTTTTGGTTTTACCGCTCAAACCGTTCCGCATCCCACGATGTATTAGTTTAGTCATCCACGATCTTACGATCTCATCACGCGATGCGTGGGTGACACATGTCGCGTGAAGGAGAAATGGAAGGGCATGTTAGTCCAAAATCTTGAGCGAACCGTTTTCACCATGGCTATAAATACTCCTTTACCCTCCTCACTTCATTTACTCCGCTCGTCGCTGTCTCTCGCTCGAGCTCTCCTCAAACCCTAAGCGCCGCCGATACTCCATCGCCGCCCGGTGAGGAAAAGCTTCTTTGCCTCGACCTCATCGCCGTCGTACTCGCGCCCGCGCTCGGAAATCTTCACTCCGCCCATGCGTAGTCATCTTCCTCTGCCAAGTTAGGCGTGGAAGATCTAACGTGACGAACTTCTCTGAGTTCATCTCTGTTAAATCGTGTTCTTGATTCGGGTAATTAAAAGTCACTTTTATTACTCGCGTTGATTCTCAAATCTTTACGAAAATCTTCAAAGGTGTTTTACTCTTCAAAATCTTCACATATGAACACCTCACACACTACATGTTCTTGATTTATCTCTCTAAGCATTCATTTCTTCAAGATTCCTCAATTGTGCTGATTTTCGATCTGTACAACTCTGGAACCTAAGGCAAGCAGCTTAGTGAAAGTCCTCAAGGCTCAAACTGGTCAAATTCCTCAAAACTTGCTTCTTTTGAAAAATCTTACGAGCATATGACCTCTCCAAATTCCTCGCACCTACACTCATTTCACGGTACTCATGTCGCTCTTGAATCACTAGGTTCTCATCAACTTAACTCATTTGCAGCGTTCCTCGAAGAAAAACTGCATACTTCTTGAGTGCTCTATTGTTCAAAATCCTCACTGAAGAAAATGGCGAAGGCAAGCAGAGACCTCGGAAGGGAGGAAAAGAAGCGGAAGTCATGGCCTTTTGAAATTCTGAGGAAATATACAAAGACTCTTGCACACTGATGAATCCAAGTTTTGCAAGGAGACCAAGAACCAGCGCAAAGTCTTATCTGAGAGAATAGAAAGGAGATGGGCACGAGAATGGCGAGAATACCGCTATGTCACTCCTAAGTACATGAGGAAATTAGCTCTGAATCCTCCATGCCCAAGAGCTCCTCGGCACTGGCAGATCGTGATCCCACCGGCATCAAGCGTGGTGAGGACTTTCTGAAGAATGGTCCGAGGCGCCAAGCCAAATTGGCAAGACAGGCCAAGGAGGCGGTGAGGAAATTCAATGAGGATCTGCTGCTGCTTTCTGCTTCTTGAGCCCTCGGTCAAGCCGAAAATCAATGCCAAAGAATCCTGCATAAGCCAAGTGCTTCACCGTCGGTGCCCTCACGGCCCAGTTCTCCGGTCGCGCCCTCACGGCAAAATCCTCAGGCTACTGCTTTGCTCATGCAAAATCCTCGGCAGTCCCTCAAGTCCTCAACACTGTTCATCTTGCTACTTGCCAAAGGACTCAAGGATTCTCCATTGCTTTATGCGCCCTCGATGCGGCTATATCTCCCGTGTCGAAGCACGACTTAGAAACATAACGCATTGAAAGCAATGTAAAGTGGGGTAATCTTCGCACAATCCATGAAATACATAAGGAAAAGGTACATAGTTGGCTTACGATCGCCACTTCACACAAATACATGAATAAAACATTACATCATCCGAGATACAATCAAGGTCCGACTACGGAACCAAAATAAAGAAAGAACCCCAAATCGACACAAATCCCGATCGCTAGCCCAGGCTCCACTACTAATCGTCAGGAAAGGAAACATAGTATCGACCAAGGGCCTCATCATATTCCCACTTCAGCTCGTTAGCGCCATCTGTATTTGGCATCACCGATACACGCATACATTTTGGTAGAATCATGAGTCACGAGGACTCGACAATCTCACACCATGAGATCAAAACTATTTAAGCAAGGGAAGGCTGGTGTAAAAAGGAGGGGCTCTTTATGGCGGCTTAGCATGTATGGTGGCTACATCGCAAAAGAAGCGAGAAGAGAAGCAAAAGCGGTCGTGAAACTATTGGCGATCAAGAAGTGATCGACTACTTCGTCAAGCATAACTCCAACACCGTGTTCACTTCCGGACTCCGCGAAGAGACCATCAGGTTACATACCGATTGATGTATTTTAATTAAAATTGACCGGGTTTTCTACAACGGACATTAACAAATTCCCATCTGCCTCATAACATGAGCACGGCTTTGAAAGATTATACCTGCGAGGGTGTCCCAACAGCCCATAACAAGCTCTCACGGTCAGCGAAGGAATAAACCTTCACCCAAGACACACGATCGGACTCGGTATCCGGTACATCAAGACATTTAAACAATGGTAAAACTAAACCAGCAAAACCGCCCGATGTGCCGACAAATCCCGATAGGAGCTGCACATATCTCGTTCTCGGGGCACACGGATGAGCAAGGCAGCGGGTTGGCATAGACCTGGTTGCCCGAGCGCGGACATCGCTTCGAGTTGGACCAACACTCACGGCGAAACAGCGGCGGGGGCTAAAATAAAGATGACCCTCGGGCTCGCGAAAACCAAGGAAAAAAGGGGTGTAGGTGGCAAATGGTAAAACCAAGGTTGGGCCTTCTTTGGAGGAGTTTATTCAAAGCGAACTGTCAAGGGGTCCCATAAATCACCCGACAGCGTAAGAGCATAAAATCAAGGAACATAACACGGTATAGCGAAACTAGGGTGGCAAGAGTGGAACAAATCACCGGGCATAAGGCCGAGCCTTCCACCCTTTACCAAGTATATAGATGCATTAATTAAAACAATAGATATTGTGATATCCCAAAATATCCGTGTTCGACAAGGAACAAACTTCATCTTCACTGCTGACTAACAGCGCTATAAGAGGGCTGAGCAAAGCGGTAACATAGCCAATCAGCGGTTTGCTAGGACAAGGATGGTTAGAGGTTGACATGGCAACATGGGTGACATGGTATAGCAAGTGGTAGGTATCGCAGCATAGGCATAGCAAAAAGCGAGCATCTAGCAAGCAAAGATAGAAGTGATTTGAAGGTATGGTCATCTTGCACGTAAGGTTCTCGAGTTATCGAAGCCTTGATCCTCGTGGCGTTCTCAACAGGCTCCTCGTTCACGTACTCGTCTCCGGCTCTACCCAAAGCAAGAACACAAGCAGCGGAACCACAATCAAACAAGGAACAATGCACAAGCAATATGATCAATACATGACATGCTATGCGAGATGTGATATGCAATGCATATGTATGCTCCGGAAGGAAAATGATGAACCGGGCATCAACAGCAAACCAAGTATGCGCTGGAAAGATGAGATGATTTCGGTTGAAATCGATATAAAGATCACGGAAAGCGGATGCACGGTTTGCAAATGACAAGCAAAACAAGAATAGCGCAAATCTGCGTTTAATAGCCCGATGCTACTTAGCCGCAAACACGAAACTATGCTACAGCACCCCAACATAAAAACAAAGCATATGGCAGCGAACTACAGGAGATGCTTAACAATAAAGGAACACTGAGCTACGGCTAAATCACATCATAACATGTTCAAACAAGCATGGAGAAAGTGCTCAAAATATCAGGTTCACAGACTTAGTGAAAATACTAACATGCCAGGAATCAACATCAGGTAGGCATGTTTAGAGCAAGCAAACAACATGTTACAGGAACTTATAATAGCGAAGCAAGGCATGACATGATTCTACTCAAAGCATATTTCAATAGTCCCTTACTGACCATAAGCCAAAAAGGACCTTAAGAAATGATGGCACCCATGTAAACATTGCAAGTTTTATTACAGATTTCAGACTTAGTGAAAATATCAGGACATGGCAGAAACAGATTCAACATGGCATGTTAAGTGAGCTCGATGCACTCACTACAGAGCATCTCAAGATAAACTAAGCATACCCCCATCAAGAAGACATGGCATAGGAGCTATACATGGCAAGAACAACATCATAGCATACGGATCAACTTCTAGCGACCTCGTGAAAATTGAATCTCTTGCAAACAGTCTGCCAGGAAACATTTTCAAGCAAAAGTAGAGCACGAAAATGACATGCTATACTACTCCATAAATACCAACAAAGGCATGGATGGATAGAGCACATCCATATGTTCAAAACACTCTTACTGATCATGCTCAAAAAGGGTATGGATCTCTCTGTAACAACATGAACATATGGCATAAAATTAACAGCAGGACAAGACTTAGTGAAATCACTAAGTTCCTGAAATCAGTAACAACATCATCCCTACTTTGCATGCTTGTTCTAGTCAACACATAGCTCACAAAAATACATGGCCAACACCTTTGGAAAGATGGCATGGCAATGTTCAACTCACATGTAGGACTCAAGTTCATAGGGTGCACACATAATTCATGGCAAAAATGACAAAAGAGCTCGAACTGATAAGATTCTGAAACTAACGATCTGAAGCTATCTTCCTACAGCATTTCGGGCATCAAGATGAGCTCAAATGCAAATGATGCTATGGAACGAAAAAGATGTACTCTTGAGCGAACATTTTGACATATTATCGCCCAAACCCACAGTTGCGGAGATGTGATGCTATGAAAACTACACGAAATTTATGACAAAAAAGACTTAGACAGATTAGTGGGGGGGAAAAAGTCAACCTAGGGTTCTGGCATGCCTTGAACAGGCGTGGCAGACTGGCTTGCGGAGTGGAGGTTAGGCGGCGGGAGGAGGTGGCCGGATCGGGCAGGTGGCGGATCTGGCCGGAGGCGCCAGTGCCGGCAGTATTGGTGTGTGGTGTGTGTGTGTGTGTGTGGCCGGTGGGTGTGTGGCCTTGGAGGCGGCAAGCAGGCGTCGAGGCCCTTGAGCCAGATGAGCCAGTCGAGCCTTGACGGGCCCATGAACTGAGAGCCTGTGTGGGCTGATGAACTGGCCTTGGTGTACGTGTGTGATGCCCAGTTAGCTCTTGGCCTTAGCCCAGACAGCGTCCGGCGCCGTCCGAGCGATGTCCGTGTGAGGAAGGTAGGGAGGAGCTAGGGTTTGCAGGATTTTTGGGGAGGGTCTTTAAATAGAGGTAGGGGAGCTAGGAGACTCCAAATGGGGTGTAGTTTTTCGCCCACGATCGTGATCGAGCGACCGATGGCATGGAAGGGAGTTAGATGGGTTATTGGGATGTTTTGGAGGGTGTTGGGCTGCAACTCAAAAGAGGCCTTTCGAGGCCTATGATTAACCGTTGGAGTACCAAGCGAACTCCAAATGACCGAAATTTGACGGGTGGTCTACGGTGCTATACGGGCCACTTGGCAAGGCTCAGTCCATTCGAGAATGTTCAACACCGCTTTACGGAAGAAGGGCAGAGAGGGCGCCAGGGAACATAGGAGTGTCGGATTGGAAAAGCGAACTGACGGGGGAATAGGCTCGGAATCATGAGGCGAACATGTATGCAAATGAGATGCACATGATGAGTTTGGGATAAAGGCTAAAGAATTTGGTATTTTCCCGAAAAGAATCCCAACAGAAGTGAAGATGCTTCCCATGGAAAGATCAATTGGGGGAATACCGTGCAAAGCAATTCGGAGGTGATAGCCGCCGGTGGGCCTTTGAAGATTCTTTGGGGGAAGAAAAGAGCCACTTTGGCTTGTGACCGAAGTGCAATTTCCGTTGGTTAGGAAAAATACAAACCACTGTATGCAAACTTCCATCGGTAGCAAGGGTTGGGGCCAGCTGGCTTTGGTTTTCCCTTTCACCCTTTGGGGACATCACATTCTTAGAAGAGCAATTTTCGTTTTGAGTCCAAATTATTGCTTGAGGTCATGGTAATTTCGACTTCGGGAGAAGGATGGAAGGGTTGTGGGTTATTTGGCTTTTTGGAGTTTGGCCTGCACCTCAAAAAAGGCCTTTGCAAGCGTACCTTGATTTAAAGCCCTTTCAATACCCGTTTCACCTTCTTCCCATGGTATCCATTGGTCACAATTTGACCAAAGGGGAGGACTAGAGGTTGGAAGAAACCGAGGAAAACGAAATTCATGGGGAAACTTCAAAAGATCCGGTTGGAAGGGCTTGAAATAAAATTTGCAAAACCCCCAGGATTCAACACATTCCCTTGCGGTTATTCAAATTGGAGTACTCTTGAACATTTCACCCATCGAGTTTGCCGAGGTTAGGTTTGGTTGAGGAAGTATCTTGGGCTCGTGTCGGTGAAAATGTCCACTTTCCTTAAAAGAATTTATTTACTGTGGACGCGCCCTCAAGATGGAGGGGGTAGTTCTTTTTTGGAGGTTCAATCAAGGTATAGGCCCAACCTTCTTCCTTGCATTAACACACGGCCTTGCAAGGAAGCTCCTGAAAACTTGAATGGCTTGGACATCGGGAAGTCGGCGGGGGCGTAAACCTTTCTTTGAGGGGGGGGACATCCCTCCGTCAAAACAACTTACTGCTTGGATTAAAGAGGCGCAATTTGGGAAATTCTCACGAATCTTGCAATCTTGAAACCACGGACGCTTGCAGAGGGGTTCCCAATTCACAATTGAAGACACCTTTCGGGATTAAAGATGCCCTTGGCTAGATGTTGAAAGATAAAGAACTTCTCAAGCAATCACAGGAAAACTTCAAGAATTGATTTCTCCAGGCTTTTGGAGAAACCAAAGTTTGGTGCCCTTTTCTTGAAACCAAAATAATGAGATCCCAAGGCGAAATCATTTGGTAGGGGGAAATAAAGTTATCTGCGGGAAAGTTGGAGGACTTGACAAGGGAAAGACATTATATTCATAAAGAAAAGCATTTTAACTTGCTTGGGAAACGTTCCAATCAATCATGATAACCCTGGTCAAGGGGAGAAACAGCCCTTTGGTTGCTCAATAGCTCATTATTTGGGAATGGATCTTGTTCTTGATTGTCTTTTGTTAATGGGCCTAATCAAAAAAGGGTGTGCCATCCTTCTTCGGACAAAAGAACCCACATCCCCAGGAATGCTTGTCATCAAACCAACCTTGTTTAGCTGCTTCTTCAATTCTTTCAGCTCCTTGGGTCCAATTTGGGGCCTTCAAAAGGGGTTGAGGGGCCAAGAATCTTGGGGGCCGAAGGGATACCGGGAAGAAAAATCGGTTGGAAGGTTTGAGAATACATCAATTGCCCTTCTCAGGAGAAAACAACCGGGTTTCATCCGGATGATTAACATTCGAAGGGTTGTAATTGAATTTGGGAGAAATAATTGAGCCTTTGTTTTAAAGCATCCTCCCAAAAAGATTTCAGTACCAAGCAATTGGAAAGATAAAATCTATTGCCCTCTTGATAAAACTCCGGGAACCACACTTTTTCTGAATAAACCGGAGATGAAAAGCTAAAACTTAAGCGGATCCGAGTCAAACAGCTGGTAAAAAGGTTTGAATAAAGTGAACACCTTACAAATAAAACTTTTGCGGGAAATCTTAGCGAAATTACCCATGTCAACGAAAATCCCTGCTTAGGATTCCAATTCACCTTTGGGACTTGGGATTAGCTTGCCTTTGCTTGTTGAAGACCCAGAAAGGAACCCTTTGGATCATTTGTTAGCATAGTGATTCTCGGACTTGTTGAGCACCTCAAAGGTGATGGGCTTTGCCTTGGAGCTTATGAGATTTACAAGCTTTTGGGTGGGGGGAAGATAAAGTTCTTCTGCGAAAATGGGGAGCGGAAGGGGAAGAAGAACTTTTCTGCTTCTTCCACTTGGGGAAAAGAAATCTGATCCTGTTTCCTTCTTTGAAGTCAATTGAGTAGCACCTTTGGGTGCCATATTATGAATTGTCAAACCGTAGGCCAAAAACAAAGTGTGGTCCTCTCTAAGGCCACCTCCATAGATAACTTTTCTCACGGGGCGTCTTGTTTCAATCAGCGTTTAAAATTTTTGTTTTCCAAGCCTTGTTGGCGGAACTTCAGCGCTCCAACAACCTTTTGGAAGGAATTGGGGAGCTTTAAAGCCCGGAATCAGCAAGTAATTGAATTAGAATCCTTGTTTCTTGGAACCAACAGTTTCATCCGGCTGAAAAACCCGAAGGGTGTTCTGAATTGCTGCATTCAAGTGCTTGTTGAATCCACAGAATTAAATCCATCGGCCCGGACATGGTGAATTTGGCTTTGGAAGGAACTTTGAAAACTTGGTGATGATAAACGTTGACCTTATTCCCTTTTGGGCCGGTTAGCCTTTGCATCGTGGATCAAAAGGCTTGGCTTAGTGGTTCCATAAATTTTGCCCGGGCATAGGGGAGGTTTGATCCCATCACTCGTTGGATTTCTTTCACCTTGAAGATGAATCCGTTGCATCTTGAGACGGGGAAAGGAACGCGGTAGAAATTGAACATATGCTTCCAATTTGCAGGGATGAGCGAATGAATTAAAGCATGCCTTAAGGTGAAAGACTTTAAGAGTTTGTGTGAAAATAAAACAAGGTTTGGAAAAATGTGGAAGGGAAAATAAAACCTTCTGCGGAAGAAAGAGAGTACTTGAATCCCCCTTAAACTCCGAAACTTTCGGTTATGCAATTTTGGGGATTGGGGCAAATATCTCAAAGAACAATTACTTTGGGATCCTCCAACACTCCAAAAACCTTTCTTATCAACCTTGAAAAGCATCCGTTAAGTATGGAATTCCGTACCACCTGTCTTGGGTTAGGGGGTTACTCCCAACAACGAAAAGGATTTTCGATGTCGGGTACTAAACTCAGGTATTCGGAACTGCGTAAAATTTGGCCAAAACCTGGGCTAACTCCGGGACAACCAATAAATCGGAACCAAGACAATGTTGCTCTCCTCGGCGATTTAAAACCGCGGTCCAAAATTTTTTAGTGAAATTTGAGAAGAAATCAAAACTGTCGGGGTCCTCCCCAAGGGTCAAGGGGTTGGGAGTAAAAAATTCCAAACTCCCGATATATTAACTTGACTCAAAACATTTTCAGAACCTCGGCCACTAAAGGATCAGCGGTGGGGTCCAAGGTGGGATGGCCATTACCAACATACGCCCCGATGGCATATTCCCGGTAACCGCTTAAGGAAACCATTGAAAGAAGAAATGAGGAATTTAAAATAAAACAAAGGAAAAACATAGTTGGTTCATCCCAAACTTCCAAAAATGAATAAACATTAATCATCGGTACAATCAAGGTACTGGAACCAAAATAAAGAAAAACCCCAATCCAAAATCATCCTAAACCCGGCCCACTACTAACTGGAAAAACATTTCGACCAAGGCCCAATATTCCACTTCACTCGTTGGGACGTTTTGGCATGATCGCATCTGTTTGGTAGAATCACAAAGGGTCAACTCCCCGGGACAAACTATTTAAGCAAAAGGCTGGTTAAAAAACTCGCGACTAGATAATGGTCTAAAAAAGGGAGAAGAAGCAAAACCCGTCGGAAACTAAGGTCAAGGATGACTACTTCGTAAATAATCCAAATGTTCACTTCGGACCCGCCCAAGGACCACGGTTCTAAGTTGATGTATTTTAATTAAAATACGGTTTTCTCAAGGACTTAACAAACCCATTGCCCAATGCCGGGTTTGAAAATAATACCTGGGGTAACAACCCATAACAACTTCACCAAAGGAATAAACCTTCACCCAAGAACCCATCGACTCGGACCAATAAGAAGACAATGGAAAACAAACCAGCAAAACCCCCATGTGGACAAATCCCAAGGGCTCACATATTCCCTTCTCGGGGCCACGGTGGCAAGGCGCTTGGTAAACGTTTGCCGGGCTTTCCTTCATTGGACCAACATGGGAACGGCCGGGGGGTAAAATAAAATGTGGGCTCAAAAAAGGGAAAAAAAGGGGGTGTATGGCAAATGGTAAAACCAAGGTTCCTTTGGAGGAGTTTATTCAAAGGGTAATATAAATCACCCCGGGCTAAGGACATAAAATCAAGCATAACCCGGAAGCGGAAATAGGGTGGCAAAGTAACAAAACACCGGGGCAAAGGGACCTTCCACCCACCAAGTAATGATCTTAATTAAAACAATGAATTGTAATCCCAAAAATTCCGTGTTTCCAACAAAACAAACTTATCTTCCGGGACACGGATGAGGGAAAGCGGCTGCAACACGGTTTGCAGGCGGATGGTTGAGGTTGACATGGAAAGGGGGGCAATAAGTGGTGGTTCGCAAACAAGAAAAGGGGATTGCAAGAAAAAAGTGTTTGAAGGAGGTTTTGCATAAGGTTCCATTTCAACCCGACCCGTAGGGCTAACAGGCTCCCGTTCCGCTGTTGGCCAAAAGGAACAAAACACGGAACCACTCAAACAAGGAAAATGCAAACAATAGATTTAATACATACTGTTCGAAGGAACAATCATTTATGCCCGGGAAGGAAAATGAAACCGGGTAACGCAAACCAAGTTGCGCTGGAAAGATGAATGATTTGGTTGAAATGTATAAAGATACGGAATGGATACGGTTTGCAAAGCAAGAAAAAAGAATAGCGCAAATCTGGTTTAACCCCCGTGCTCTTACAGCCCCAAAACTATGCTCGCCCCCAAAAAAAACAAACAAACAACACAGGAATGCAACAATAAAGGAAACTGAGCTACGGTAAATACATCATAAATGTTCAAAAAATGGAGAAAGGCTCAAAAACAGGTTCCGCTTAGTGAAAATTAAATCCGGAATTAAATCGGAAGGCAGTTTAACAAACAAACAAATGCCAAACTTTAAAGCAAAGCAAGGCAACAGACTACTCAAACATACAAAGCCCTTCGACCAAAGCCAAAAGGACCTAAGAAATATCACCCATGTAAACATTGAAGTTTTATTACAGTTTCAGACTTAGTGAAAATACAACATGGAAAACAATTCAAAGGCATGTTAAGAGCCACACCACTACAGACTTAAAAACAAGCATACCCCATCAAAAGACCATGCAAGGACCTTTAAAAATGGCAAGAAACATTTCAAGATACAGATTTCAGACCTTTAAAATTGGGAAACCCTTTGAAACAGTTCCAAAAGGCATTTTAACAAAAAGGCTTAAAATTAACAACAACAAGACTTGGTGAAATACTAAGCCAAATCAATAACAACTCACCCTCTTTGATCTTGCAGTCAAACATAGCTACAAAAATACATGGCCCAAAACCCCTGGAAAGATGGCATTGTTCAACCACATGTAGGCTCAAGCATAGGGTCACACATAATTATGGCAAAAATACAAAAAGCTGAAATATAAGTTCTGAAACTAACATCTAACTACTTCCAGCTTTCGGGCACAAATAGCTCAAATGCAAATGATGCAATGGAATGAAATATGTACTCTTAGTGAACAAATTTTGCAAAAATGCAAAAGAGCCACGGTTTGCAGATTGAGCTAAAATTTCAAAATTTATGTGAGAAAAACAAAGGGATTAATGGGGGAAAATAACCTGGCAAACTTTGGAAAAGGGAGGCCGGGAGTGGAGGGGCGGGGAGGTGGGGGGATCCCAAGGGCCAAGCCTTGGCCCAGGCGGGGGGGGTTTAGGTGGGGTTGGGGGGGCCCAAAGGGTGGCCCCAAATGTGAGAGGGGGCCCCGTGTTGGGTGTGTGTGGTGTTGGGATTATTTGTTGAGGGAAAGCGTCCCGGCCCGGGGGGTCGTTGAGGAAAAGGGGGGCTAGGGTTTGGGATTTTTGGGGAGGGTCTTTAAATAGATAGGGAGCTAGGAGATCCAAATGGGGTGTAGTTTTGCCCACGATCGTGATCGAGCGACCGAGGCATGGAAGGGAGTTAGATGGGTTATTGGGCTGTTTTGGAGGGTGTTGGGCTGCAACTCAAAGGGCCTTTCGAGGCGGTTAACCGTTGGAGTACCAAGCGAACTCAAATGACCCGAAACGCGGTGGTCTCGGTGCTATACCAGGCCACTTGGCAAGGCTCCCATTCGAGAATGTTCAACACCCTTTGGAAAAAGGGCAAGAGGGCGCCAGGGAACATAAGTGTCGGATTGCAAAAGCAGATGACGGGAATATGCTGGAATCATGAGGGCGAACATGTATGCAAATGAGATGCACATGATGACATGATATGAGATGCATGACAAAAAAATGCAAAATAAAACAAAACCCAACCACGGAGGAATATCATGCACATATCCAAAATGGCAAGAGTTGGAGTTACAAATATGGAAAGATACATCCTTTTGGTATAAAAGTTCCTCTTTTCAATGTCCTCAACGGGTCGCGAAACAAAAGCAATTGGGCCAGTCCTCGGAGTCAGAAAAAAAAAATTATTAGCGTTCCCTCGATGATAAGCCTCGATGAAGAACTTGAAAAATCATCGACTACCAACCGCTAAGCCAAAGGAACAAGTGTACCTCCTTTTGGATCCGAAGAAGATCCTGACTTTATTGACAATCGGGATCCACCTCCTCTTGGTCTGCCCTCTGGTCAAAAGTCACATCTAAACCATTTCATCGGCGAAGAGAAATGGAAATTTGAAACTTTGAATTGAAGAGCAAAAGCAAAAAAGAAAAACGAGGAAAAACATCAAACTTTCTCCTGAAGAACTTCTTAAAGATCAATAATCAAGCACTTTCGGCAAGGTTTTGATGCCCTATCTTGGGGCGGAGCCAAGGTGAGATTTCACTCGGCGAAAAAATGTCATTTTCGCTCCATCGCAACAAGAAAATCCTCAATTTGAAGAATCGCTCCTGGGATTATGCCGCCGGTGATGACTTTCGGTCTTGATGAAACAAGTTCGGGGATGACTCCATTCGCCTTTGAAGAAATTCCCGGGGATCCACTGTTCGCTGGCCCGAAGAAGCAGAACTTGCACGTTCTTTGAAAAAATGAACCACGTCCTCGGCTCCTCCCACCACCAACTCAATTCTTATACGCCTATAAGTGAAAAGAAAAACTGGGAAAGGTGCGGTGAAAAAAAGGCATCTGCTCGTCAAATTCTTTTGCGAAGAAAATGGCCAATGACCAGCTCGATTGAAAATCCTATTGATGCCATTCCCATCTCCTCCATGTCGTCAAGAAATGGTTCCCTTTGGAAAGAATATCGATCCCAAGCGGATCGAGAAGAAAATCATTTTGGCTACTTGAGAAACTTGGTGAAGAAATTGAAGTGGAAGCTTTCCTTCAACTCTTTGTTTCCTCACCGTTGCGGTTCCTTCTTGAAGAGGCAAGTGTTGAGAAATTGAAAAAAAGATGAAGATGTGGATATTGGGTGCACTACAATAAGAGCGATGACTTTTGGGAAAGTCAGCACCCCAATACTCCTCTCTTCCTCCCTTAACAAGTTCCTCGTCACCAACTCTTGTTCAAATGGGCTCTGAAGAAACTCATCCCACATCATCCTTAAAAGATTCCACCACTAATGAAGAACCCTCTTGATCCTCAAACTGCACAGAGGGAACAGAAATTCCTCGACTGAAGAACCGAAATTGTGATTCTGAAGTTGTCTTTGCAAATCATAGATATTCCTCTTTAAACCACGAATCCATTTTCATGCAAGCAAAAATTCAAGGCTGAAGACTTCTTCTCAGCACGTGTTCTTCCCTTATAATCCCTATATTTCTGCTCGAATGAGGAAAAAGGGCACGGACTCCAACAAAGCTTTTATTCCTCGGTGCTATTGACAAGGACAAGATCTTCGACCATGAGAATATTCCTCATGTGGATATGGAATCACTACCATGCTTGAGCGATACTCCGTGTTCTTCCGGCCGAGCTTAAATTTCTGCGACATATGTGGTGGAATGAAAACTCATTCTTGATTCTATGCCACCCACATCACGGAATCTTTGAAGACATCAACTCATGGGTTGGTTGGATGGTGAGAATACTCACTACAAGGCACCGCAATTGTTGGTGTCCTTCCTCTTGATCCTCCCCATGAATCGCCTTTTGCTGTCAATGATTGGCCCGATCACTTCATGCAAAATCTTGATAAACCATTGAAACCGGCCAAGCTCCTCGAACCAAATTCCTCGTCGGATTTGCTCTATGTGCCTTTGTTGAGTCTTGGAAGACTATAGGTCAATCAAAGGCCCCGACTCAAATGAAGAAATGTTAGGCATCAGAAGAACCCTTTTTCAATATCATTCATGGCGTTCCACTTCCATGATTTCTTCATGAGGACTCGGGGTTGCAATGTCACCTTGCAATTTGAAGCCATATCGCCTTGGATCATCACGATTCATAAGGCAAGATCTTCCGAATTACAAAGGACACTCTGAACCATGGCGACTTCCCACCCATTGAATCCTCAGCGACCAATTTCATCATCGATGACAAGGGAAAACAACTTAATTGATGAAGGCACTCGTCCATTGGATGGTCGGTTTAAAAGGCATCTTACTCCACCAATGATGATTACCTCCATGACCTTTGGCTAATACCTCAACCAAAACAGCCTCAACAAGCGCACCGGGGTGTGATCGTGAGTTACTCCTTAGTCTTCATCGGAAGGTTGATCCAATGAGAAATGGGTCAGCCCAACCGGCAATTCTTCACAATATGACCTCAGCATAATGCGGTGAAGAAAAACCATTACTACCTTCATGAAACCCTCAACCCCTTTGGGCTTTACGAATCATGTCTATTCCGGGAAGAATTGAAGACCATGGGTCTTGGGGAAACTTATATGATGCACTACCTCGAAGAAATTCAAGAGGTCAAAGTTCGACTTGGTGGCCGCTCTTATTATTCATGGCGCAGTGAATATGAAGATTTGGGCGACAACTGCGGCGGCCCTACTTCAACATCAACCCGCAACTGGCTCCTTCATCAACTTGAATATCTTGAGCGTTAGTCCTCGGTTTTGATCCTTTTGGTCATTTGATGACAAAGGGAGAAATCTGAGTTAGTCTTCAAGGGGTTTATTTGGGCGTTTTATTAAGTTACAACTCGTTCTTAAACTTTTATTGGATCGAGTTGTAATCTTAACTCGATGGTGCTGATACTTTTGATGTTTGTCTTTGACTTTCCTTTGTGCTCTAATACTTTTAATCATGCTTCTCATGCTCGATTTTGATCGTGTTATGCTCGATGCTTTTGAAGCACTAAGCTCGAATGTGATATTTGAGCTCGATACTTTTGATGTGATATTCCATGCTCATTCCTAGTCATACTATTGCATGCATGAATCTCATAACCATATTTCATCATGCATTTCAAATTCTTCATAGTATATATATCAAATGCATGTATGAATTACAAGATATGGGGGAGTTCTCCATGATCTAAATCTTCAAGTGTGCATTGCCTCAAAAAATTCCTCATTATGCACATATTAGGGGGTTCTTCTATATCTTGCAATCAAATTCCTCAATATCATTTACACTTCATATGTTTATCCCGTTGAAAACTTAACCTATGTTGTCATCAATCACCAAAAGGGGAATTTAAGTGCATCTAGTGCTTTAGTGATTTTGGTGTATTGAAGACTTATAGGTTAAATGGATCGTTGTGGTATACAGGTCTATAAGTCTATGAGGAGTTTGATATTCTGAGAGAAAGTCGACCCTAAAATGAAGTTCTTTTGAAGACTTTGATAGAAGACTTTAGAAGACTTTGAAAGTGAAAAATTGGTGTGACCATGAAGACTTGATATTCATTAGGAATATGAAGCGTGAAGACTTTTTTTTCGTAGTTTCATTTTTCTTTCTTGAGTCATAAAAACCGTCTTGTTAAAGGGGTCAAAAATACTAAGGAAAAATTTCCATGTGATGCTCAACTCAAAATTCCCTACCAATCCCTTGAGTGAAGCCAAAATCTCATACGATTCGTCAAATTCTTGATGGAAGCCGATTCTTAAGTCCTATGACTTTCTAGCGAGAGTTAGGAATTTGCAGTCGGATTGCCTACAGTGAGGAACATGATAACGAGGACTTTGAAAGTCAAATTTCCGCCGTTGATGTCTTCGGCGGACAAAATATCTTATCCACCTAACGGTCATATCATTGAAGGGCATTTATGTCTTATCATGTCGGGCTGCTCCTAGGCTATAAATAGCCGCCCCTACAACCACTAGCTGGTTGGCTGCTCCGAAGAACTTGACACTTGTCATTTGAACAACCCATCCTCGAGGACTTTGGCGAAAATCATCAAGTGAGGAAAATCCAAAACCAAACCCACAAAACCCCAAGTGATTGAGCATCCTTTGAAATTGATTCTGGATCCGGCCTTATTACCTTTGAAAGGTGCTTCTTCAGCGGTTAGGCGTCAAGGTCTAAACCAAGAGGAATTGTGGATCCCGAGTGACCAATCTTGAAGGTTTGGAAGTCACTGAAACTTACCCAGTGATTGGGCGGGCCTGCGTGGTCTTAGTTCAAGGAGAATCGGTGAGGAGGTGTCTGAGTTCGGTCGGGGTGTCGGGGTGTGTCCTCGAGTTTAAATACTCGGCCGCTCAACAGACGTCCTGAGACAGCATTGGCGGTCTAAAATCATTTCTTCCCAAATTGGTTCTATTTCCTCAACTCATCCATTTCCTCATTACATGTTGCATGTTGTTCATATCGTGCGAAGACTTTGGTGAAGACTTTCACAAATTCCTCGTTCAATTTCTTGATCTTTTATCTTCATCTTGTTATCTGTTTTCCTTCCTCTCTATTCTAGTCTACATTTCATCATGTCTATGTGTGTAATTTGTTATTTCACCTCAGTACTTATTCTGCAAATAGTTCTTTGCTAAGGAATTTCCTCCCGACAAATTCCTCGGTGAAGAATTTCATAAAATGCCTATTCACCCCCTCTAGTCGATATAGCACTTTCATATAGTCTGCCTCATGTGCATAATCTTTTTGCAAACAAAATTGTTGTAAAGTTGCATAAATACAAGTGTCTAAGTTAGAAATCCGGTTAGGACTCATGCATCTAACAACGGCCCATGCATTTACCGACAAGTACTCCCAAAACCCTTTTGGCCCAGAACAACTAGGCGATGCACTAAGCACAAAAGAAACAGGATTGAGCTATTCACATGCTCATGGCATTCTTAGGGGATTAGTGTTGAATACAATGTCTTGCATTCTTGAGAAAAACATATACACTACCATTCTTAAGGGTGTGTAAACATGACTAAGCTTGACATATCTGAGGGAAAAAAAAACTGAATATGATAGGATTAAACCTTATAGCTTTGAATGGAAACCCATAGCAAGCATATATAAAAATGGAAACCCATAGCAAGCATATATAAAAATTATCGGTTGGTGGGATGGATGAGTGGGCAGCTCAAGGGCGATGACAAGAACACTGAGACCCTTGAAGGCAAGAAGGTGGAGAAGGGCCATGAGCACAATCAATGAAGCGGGACATCTGGTGGTCTCCAACCTTGATGTCGAGAAATGGCGGAAGCAACACATCAGCCCTTTCTTGCGTTACTGGCCACTTCTGCGAAAAATTATGAACTTGAGAGAAAAATATCATTACTAGAAGAATATGAAGTGGATGCTAAGTTAAAATGGGTTCGGTGGCCAAAGCATCGATTGTGGAAACAATAGCCTTTCTACTAAGTCTTGCGAAGGAATTCCAAACAACGACCCCTCTGAGCTAAGCCGATTACTCGGCTAGTAAGTGTTCTTAAATCAAAAGCAGATCATTCCAAACTGTTATAAGGTCATCTTTGGATAATAGAGATCACAATTATTCTAATGAACTACACAAAATCGTCTTTTGACAACACAAAAAAAATTTGTTACTCGGAATAACAAAAAATTGTGCTCCATGTCTTTTGTTTATAAATAAACTACAATCAAAAAAAAGTAAATAAGGGTTTTGTGACAATCAAAGTATTTGTAGTAGTGCGTAATCACCAAGTGTTAAACTCTACTCAAAGCGAAATGGAGAATCAGCCAATGAATGAACGAGACATTAACAAACCGCCATCCCCATGCTTGGCGAGGTCAGGGTGCGGCCCGTGAGGTCTTGAAACAAAGGGTGAGCATAAATGATCCTTGGCGATTGTGGGCATGCCATGGAACCGACCACCACAAATCCGGCGCCAACCACTATAGCAACTAGCATTTGACCATACAACCCTGCTAGATGCATTAGATCCGTTTTGCAAATACTGCACGAGAACTCTTTCGGGATCTGCTACAAGTCTACAACAACAAGCATTTAAATAACAGTACTACTAGTTGCAGCTCCTAAATGAGTCACTACGAGACAAGGGTCACACAAATCAACAAAGCCCGGATAGTCGGCGACTTGCAAGCGTCATCCTTGACCGGAAGTTGTAGGTCGATTCCATCCGGCGGGATGGGGCCCACGCCTCCAGATTCTTCCACTGCTGGATGCCGTCCCATATGTGAACCAAAACTGAAAAATGTTAGACCAACACTTGCCATCACTCTGCGAACCCATGTTGTAATTCGGCCATATGAGGCGTGTGGGGGTGGGGAGTGAGCATACTAGGTGAAGCGGCTCGTCGATTTGAGGGCGTTAGCCGGCGTTGTGTTTGTGGTAGCGTTGGAGAGGCCGCGTCCCCGCCCGTTCTGGCTGCACGGTGCTTTGGATCGGACTTAGGGTGGCGGTGGCATCTGGGTGTCGGAGAGGTCGGCCAAGGCGAGGGCTCCGTGGTGGCGGCAGGTCGGGTCTAGGTTGTCCTGTCGAGGCTCTTTGTGGGCGGTGCCAGGGAGGAAGGAGGTGGAGGAGGGCGATGGTGGAAGGGAGACATGGCCGGGGAGGTGAAGCCCGTCTTTCTCCTTCTTGCCGCCCTTTATGTTCATGGTGGGCTTGCGGGAGGAGGGGTGCAGGTGAGGGCGAAGTTAGGTTGAAATTCTGGGGGGGTAGGGATAGGCGGCATATTGAGATCTGAGGAGGGGGGTTAGGGTTGGAGAGGGTTGCAATAGTCGCGTCGAGGCGGAGGGGGGCCTTGGGGCCGGCCGATGGAGGCTGAGATGGGGCTCTGGCGGAGCACCGTGGACCAACAGGGAACCGGCGTGGCTCGGGACGAAAGGGCGCTTAGGTTGGATCTTCGGGGAGGGCGGGGGGGAGGGGAGCCTGTTAGGGTTTGGATTGGGCTGGGGAGGTGGGCCCGATTGGATCGGCTAGACAGACCGTTCGAGATCGGCTAAGGGGTGATCCGTGGAAGAGCCTGATTTGGAAAATTTATGGTTTAAAATAGTTTCTAAGTACTAAAACTATGGGTGTTTTGTGAAGCGCTATCAAAATATTTTGCAAAATGGCATCACACAAATTTTCACTCAAATTAGACCACATTTTATGGATGAGCACCAATTTGTATGCATTTCTAATCTTTCTATCTATTTTTAATCATTTTTTGGGCCCAAAATGAGCTTTTTTGAAGGACCTACCAAATAATTGTTGCAAAATTGTACCAAATCAATTTTCTAAAATACTAGCCATATTTAATGCACAATTGACCAAATGGTTGGGTGTAAAAGTTTTGACCCACCTCTTGAAAAAGACAAATATCTCTGATTCATTTGGGGCGGGTCAAATTTGAACTAGCTCCCTCATAGTTTGCTTTTTTTTTTCCAAAAATCATTTGTAGGTACAAAAGTATCTATTTAATGGAGAAACACCAAAAGGTTTCCAAGATTCAACCACTAGCTAAGGCAATCGAGCCCCGTTTGACCGCATTTGAAATGGGCATAAAAATTCAAAAAAATCAAAAAGGAAAACCTTCGCATTGTGTAAATATATGTGACCAAGTTTCCGGAAAAATAATAAACCTAATAAATTATTTTAAAAAAGAGTTCTCGAAGCAGTGTCATGCGTGAAGATTCATGGCTTTCAAGCCAAATGATCAATCTTATACATTCATGGCATATTTTGTTCAAATGATCTCATATTGTGCACAAGGGTGCATCTTGGAATTCAAACAATGTTGCCTAAGGGGTTTTCACTTTCATTGCACAAAAGAGCCATTTTCATTTTAGTGCCCCAAATGAGGTTTTTTGTGAAGGACCTACCAAATAATTCTTGCAAAATTGGACCAAATCATTTTCTAAAATACTAGGCCATATTTAATGCACAATTGACCAAATTGTTGGGTGTAAAAGTTTTGATCCACCTCTCGTGAAAAAGACAAATTTCATTGATTCGGTGGGAAGCGGGTCAAATTGAACTCTTTTCCTCATAGTTTGCTCTTTATTTTTCCAAAAATCATTTCTAGGTACATAAGTATCTATTTAATCATAGAAACATCAAAAGTTTTCCAAGATTCAACCACTAGCTAGGGCAGTCAAGCCCACCGTTTTCCTTGCATTTTAAGCGGCATAAAAATTCAAAAAAATCAAAAATTGGAAAACCTTCGCATTGTGTCATTATATGTGACCAGTTTCTAGGAAAAATAATAAACTTTGTCTGAAATTATTTTAAAAAGTGTTCTCGAAATGAGTATCATTGAAGATTCATGGCTTTCAAGCCAAATGATCAATCTTATGGCCACATTCATGGCATAGTTTGTTCAAATGATCTCATATTGTGCACAAGGGTGCATCTTAGAATTCAATCAATGTTGCCTAAGGGTTTTCACTTTCATTGCACAAAGAGCCATTTTCCATTTTTGAGTGCCCCAAATGAGGTTTTTTGTGAAGGACCTACAAATAATTCTTGCAAAATTGGACCAAATCAATTTTCTAAAATACTAGCCCATATTTAATGCACAATTGACCAAATGGTTGGGTGTAAAAAGTTTTGATCCACCTCTCGTGAAAAACAAATTTCTGATTAAATTTGGGCGGGTCAAATTTAAATCCTTTCCTCATAGTTTTCTTTTATTTTTCCAAAAATCATTTGTAGGTACAAAGTATCTATTTAATCGAGAAACACCAAAAGTTTTCCAAGATTCAACCACTAGCTAGGGCGTCAAGCCGTTTTGGCATTTTAAACGGGCATAAAAATTCAAAAAATCAAAAATTGGAAAACCTTGCATTGTGTCAATATATGTGACCAAGTTTCCAAAAAATAATAAACTTGTAATATGGTAATTACTTTAAAAAGTGTTCTAAAAATGGCTATCATGCGTGAAGATTCATGGCTTTCAAGCCAAATGATCAATCTTATGGCCCGTTCATGGCATATTTTGTTCAAATGATCTCAGATTATGCACAGGGTGCATATTGGAATGACAAACAATGTTGCTTTAGGAAGTTTTCATTTTCTTTTCACGGAAAATTCATTTTCCATTTTCGAGTGCCGAAAAGTTTTTTTGAAGGACCTACCATATATTTGTTGCAAAATTGGACCAAACCAATTTTATAAAATACTAGGATATTTAATGCACAATTGACAAAATGGTTGGGTGTCAAAAGTTTTGATCCACCTCGGTGAAAAAGACAAATTCCTACCGATTTAGAGGCGGGTCAAATTGAGCATTTGCCTCATAGTTTGCCATTTATTTTTCCAAAAATCATTTCTAGTTACATCGTACCTATTTAATCATAAATACATGGTTTGGTGGCGATCTCGAGGTTTGGGCGGTGGGGGGGAACTCTAGGCCGTCTTCGCATGCCGTCGGCGTGGTCCGCGTGACCTCGGCGTTGCCATGTGTTCCGGCCTAGGCATGTCTAGTGGGTTGGGCACTCCCTAGGTAGGTGCTAGGAAGAAAATCACAACATAAGATTCTCACGAGGAGACCGATCAATGCTCAAACATGAATAAGCAGCCAAGTGTTTGATTAGCAGTGCAGAAATGCACATGGATAATGGGCGTGAGTTTTGGTGAGGATAATAAGTTACTAAGAAGAGTCTTCACAAATTTTCAGCTCAAAGGAGGCCTAGGTGGTACTTGCTTTGCAAAGTACCACCTTGGAATAAATCTGAATGTTAAGCTGGGCTCAAAATAATGAATGGATTGGTGGCATTTGGTGGAGGATGGTTATTTGGGTAGAGGAAGCGGGTAGAAAATGGATACCATTTAGACATGCCAAAATGGTACTTCCTTCACAAAGTGCTCTTGTGAAGAATAGGAAAATGAATATTGTTGAGTTATTTTGAACTAGGCAAGGAAGGTTTTGACATATTTGATGAAGATATGATCCAAAAAATTTATGAGAATTTTTGGGAATTTTAAATAATAAAGAAATATACATTGCTTCACAACCTAGGGCAAAAATTGACACATGGACATGACACATAGGCGGATGAGATGGGCCTAGTCATCACAACCCACAATCTACAAGGCTATGACCATCTATATTGGTGTTAACAACTAGAAATAAAGGCGGGGCACCTTTTGTTTGCTTTATGACCATTTTTGTAAGGACATTATGACCTTCGACCAAAATGGTCTAATGGTTAAGGGTTTGGGCGCCAAAGCTTTGACCAATTGGTCTCAAATGGTCATAGATCTATGACCAATTCTTGAGGTCAGCGGAAGGTCACTAGTTGACATATTTCTTGTAGTGCATAAAGTTTAAATGGCATTGGCGAAGGCCCATAAGATTTAGCGGACCATAATGGGGGGCCCGACTAAACCCAAATTTTCGAGACCATAATGGGCGGCCCGCTAAAACCCACAAATTTAGCGGACCACAATGGGCCAGACTAAAAACCCACAATTTTTTGAACCATAATGGGTCGACCCCAAAAACCCAAATATTCTCTTCAAATCGGCCGTCAGCCTGTCCTAAACTTGTCATCATCCGGCCCATGGTCCCGGCCCGTTAACGATCCGCTAAGTAATTGGGCGAATTATGGCCGGTGTATTTCCGGCTGTTAAAGGTCTGCTTCATTTGGGCCCATTTACGGGCCATCAAAACTTTCAATAAGGCGTGAAGGATTTGGGTCATATTAACCATGTCGACATTGACTGTTAGAGGCCACTATAGATTTGGGCCACTTGGCTGTTTCATTTTGAACGCCCGAAAAACCATGGGCCATCTGGCCCAAAGTCATATCGAGGCCATCGGCCCATATAAAAATCGATAATCTAGCCCGACCGAAGTTGGCCTATTAAAGGCCGTGTATTAGGTAGGCGCATTCTGACCGTCAAATTTGACTTCATAGATCCGCCGTAAATGGGCCACCATTCCGCTGCTAAGACGTGGGTTATTTAGCTGTCGGGCCCAATCTCCTTCGGTCTATAAAGGCCCATGTTTTTTATGGGCTCGAGATATTTACACAACGGCCTATTTTACGAGGCCTAAATTATGTTTAGGCTGTTAAAAACCCCTATGGGCACATTACGAAAAATATAAAGCTTATGCTAATTTAGGCCCGGATATTTTTAGTGGGCTACATGCCAATTTCCCCGTTCGTTTTAGCCTAATTGGAATGTGCGGCGAATTTGGCATGTTGGGCTCCCTGAAGCTTTTGTGAATACATTACTAAGATAAACCTACACTATACAAAAATAGCGTTAATTCGGGCCCTATGGGGCATCATAAATCTTTATCACAACAAAATAAATTCCAATCATACACGAAAGGCTGTTGGCATAAACTACGGTCCTTCGGATAAAAGCACCATCGGATGTATAGAAGTGAAAGTGCTAGTATCGAAGGGTAAAGGCGATTTTATGAAATCTTCAAAACTTGGAAGTTTCAAAGACAAACAACGAAATAACCTAATTGATATCCGGGAAGATAAACTACCTGAACAAGCCATAGTCAAGTATGTAATGATATGAAATACGGACTAATAGCGGTTAGGCGATGAGATCAAGATGGAAGATAGTGTGAACCAATCAACAATAGTAGTCAAGCAATGAATCAAGCAGATACGATGGGCAAGACTTTCAAGACAAACTTAAATAAGGTTGGAAGGATAAACATTGCTTGTTGAAGACAGATTTGTTGGAATTCGATTCTTTGGCAACTATGCTTTGGTTAGGGACTAATTGTTTAAGGGGTCTTATTATTCCCCTTGGCAAGGGACCCGTTCCTAACACTCTGGTAAGTCTTCAAGGAACTTCCAAACCTTTGGTTCCAAACCACAAGCCGGTGCCAAAGGCGACACCAAATTTGGGGATTCACGGCCTCAATGTAAAAGCGGTCACTGAGATGAAAGACGATTTCCAACACCTTTCTTGGGTGGGGCTTTGTCCTGAAGGATTTTCTCTTCAAATTTGAGGTGGGTTGTTAAAGCAAAAACCTCACAAACTTGGCCCCAATTTATTTGGGTGGGGTGGGTTTTATACCACAAGGCAACCCACGTTTGTCCAAAAGCCCTTCACAAAGCCCGTGCTCAAATGATTTCAAACCATGCAACTTTACTTGGGTACAACAAAGGGACTCATCACTAAAGATTTCTCCATTGTCTTCCAAACATAGGTTTATTGAGCACACATCCTCCTTTTATTGGACCCCAAAGCGGTGGTTTTTCAACAAAGGAAAAAGGAAAAGAAACCAAATTTGGGCTCCAAAGTTTCAACAAGTTTTCTTTGTTTCAAATGAATATTTCTTTACCACCATTGTTTAATTCTTCATAATTTTAGGGGTATCTCCTAGGAAACCGAATCAATGGGGACACACTGTTTATCTGCAATTCTAAAGGCATTAGTTCAAACCAATTTGTTTAAACTCCAAAACCAACTAGGGGGGCACTAATGCCTTACAATCTCCCCTTTTTTGATTATGACAAAGGGTTAAGATTTTCAACGGGATAAAGTAGTGAAATTTAAGGATGGGTTGCTTCATAATTGCAAGGCTCCCTAAAGTGTGATAAAGTAATTTTTGAATATCACATGGCAAAGGTAGAGCTTAAGAAGTTGGGAAAAAGCGAGAATGAATCTATTTAAGGTACAATCAAAACCAATTTTAAAAGGCAAGTTTGTAAAGCAGACAAAAAAAAGCAAAGAAGGTTAAGGGAAAAATCCCCATTCCCTTCCCCCTTTCATTTGCCGGTTTGAAACATGAGCTTACCGTTGGTGGTGAAGGGTGGAGTTTACGTTGGTTGGCGGGTCGGGAAGAACTTGTGCATGTTGTGTGGATGGGAAGGTGGGAAATTCCTTTATCAATTTGTTGGGAAAACTAACATAAAAGGCATTTGGGGTGGCAAAGGTTTTCTGCATTGCGGTTTTGAACCCCAAATTTCCATGGGAAGCCCAAGCCAAAAATCTTTCTTTGATGAAAAAACCCCACAAGAAATTCTTTGGTCATTAGAGCGCGAAGGGTTGAGGCCTTTGGCAATGGTCTTTTTCCTGGGCTTTGAAACGGGGAGGACTCCGGGGATAGTTCTTGCTGTGAACCCTTAAAGGCTGAGGAAGCTTTTGTCAATATTCAAGAAAATGGGCTCTTGGGTCGAGATATAAATCCGGCTTGAATCTGGCGGAAAAAAGATTGTGGCGGAGGGCATAATTGCGTGGTGTAAGCTGAGGTGCTGACCCAGGAGCTAAAAAGCCAAATAGGTGGGCGAAAGCACAAGGCCTTAGAAGTTTTGCGTGTTGAATGTGCCATTGAGTTAGAGCCAAAGCTTCATAGCTCCTTCAAGCGGCGTGATATTCCTTTGGTCCTAGGCGGTTGATTATGGGCGGCGGATCTCAAGGCTTCAAAGAAATCTATTTTTAGTCAAAGGGCCACATGCTCAACATCGCTCATTTGGGTTCGGCATGAAAATCTTTCCCATTGCGGTTAGGGTAGTCATTCAATTTTCCGGGGGCAGCCCAAAGCTCAATGAACCAACTTTCTTCATATGAAATTTCGTCTCCTCAAACCCTGTCTTGATGTCCAGTAGAGCGGAATGTGGGGGCAAAAATTTGAAGCAATAGCTTTCATTTCCCTTTCTTTACTCCAAAGGGGCGGCCGCTCAAAAGCTAAGTCTTCCTAAGATGGGTGGCTGGGCCCTTAAAGGGCCATTGAGGTGACTTTTGTGGTAATAGCTTTTGTGTGTCAACCCACGATGAAATCCTTGGCTTGGGTAGGGGTTCTTGGGTTTTCAAGGGTATTAGGTTTTGAAGCCATTAGCATTGAAGGACCGGGTGGTTGGTTCACAAACCTTCAACCTTGGCTTTGGCGAACCAGGCCTACCAACTTATCTTGAGGTCTGGGGAGGCGGACACGAAATGGGTCAGCGGTAAGGGGGAAGCTTGCTCTAGTTGGGCCTTTGGAGGGCGACATGGCTCATTTTCATCTGCTTGAGGCGTTGTCTTTTGTTCTAAACTTTGGGCTTGGCGGCATCCTCTGGGGTTATGAGCTTCTTGGCAGTGGGCATTATTGGTTTTTTCTCCCTTTCAGCACACAGTTGGGGGGCTCCAAATGCTCGGCCATGACAAACCTTCTTCATTGGCGTTAGTGGTGGCGCCTCAAATTTAACCCCTCTTGGAGCAGGAGTCGGACGCGAACCTTACTTGGAACAATTCTTCTTAATTGGGGAGTTCCTACTTCTTTTTTTTCCTCGGTGATAGCAAGCTTCGAGTTGGGAGGACTTGAGCCCTTTTGGGGGCTAAAAATCTTGGCGGCCGGTGGGTTGCACTTCTTTGGAATGTCACGAGAGAGCTTGAGGCCTTTGTCCTCTGCAAAGCCTTAATCTTGGCCGCCTTAGGAGTGGAGTTGGCTGGGCCAAAGTCTTCTCCTCTTCTTGGGGGGTGGCTTTTTTGTTGTTGGGGCTTGGGA
>JAHHZJ010000240.1:0-36836 GCA_021437245.1 Aegilops speltoides | reverse complement strand
AAACTTGTCGGAGATAAGGGTAGAAAACATGTTGTGTTTGCACCGATATCTTGTATGGTTACATTTATGTAAGGATAGATTTCGATTTGCGCAAATCAAAACTAATGCCACGTGTCATGGTCCCTTTAAGGTGTTGGAGAAAATAAATGATAATGCATATAAACTTGAGCTGCTCGCAGATTTTGGGGTTAGTCCCACTTTTAACATTGCAGATTTGAAGCCTTATTTGGGTGAGGAAGATGAGCTTCGTCGAGGACGACTTCATTTCAAGAAGGGAGGATGATGAGGACATCAATACCATTGTTACACCCACAGCCCCTCATTGTTACATATATACGGACCAATTACTAGAGCTCACAAGACGCCAATTAAATTACCGTGTACTTTCGCTTTCTTCAGTAATGATTCTAATGTTCATGAGAATATGATGTCGCTTAAATTGGATACATTTGTTTTGCTTACAAATGAAGGGCCTAGCTTGGAGAAGGATGAACCTTGGAGCAAGAACACGCATGGAGTTGATGGCATGCTAAGGGGATCAAGAACGGAGTGGTTTAATGACAAAATTATGACCGCTTTCTCATCGAGTGAACATTATGAGACGCTTTTAGTCCATTCTATGGCGCCCTTGAAAGTACTTCATTTTCTCGCATGCTTTTTGCCCGATTGCCCTAAAATTTCTTGTCCTCTATAGAGGAGATATCGCTTCCACATATATATTGACCGATGCCAGAATGCCCTTTTGTTCTTGGCTTTCACGCCGATGAGTTACAAAGATGCCATCCGCTAAAACAAGGAGAATAAGGCATATAGTCACTGGATTTTCTTCAATTTACGGCCAAATGAGATCGCCTTGATCATAGAGCATCCGCAGAAGGTACGCTTTGTCCCTACCAGGGGGCTAATGTCTATAAGCAACATAATCTCTCAAATTTCCTTCAAAAGGAAGTGCCAATGGGTTCGTAAACTTGTCTCAAAAACAATGATTTAATGATGTTCTTTGACTTTCAAGGCCAAAAAGTCCTGCTTAAGGCTGAATTTGAGGGTACTTCGCCTCCTCGCGCAAGCGGTAGTATTTTTTGATTCGCACGCCGCCATGAAAGCAGTTTGAGTACTTATGGGTCCGACACGGACTTCAATGACAAAATTATGACCGCTTTAGTGAACATCTGTCCATTCTATGGCGTCCTTGAAAGTACTTCATTTTCTCGTGCGCTTTTTGCCTGATTGCCCTAAAATTTCTTGTCCTCTATAGAGGAGATATCGTTTCCACATATATATCGACCGATGCTAGAATGCCCTTTTGTTCTTGGCTTTCACGCGCATGAGTTATAGCATGCCATCCGCTAAAAACTAGGAGAATAAGGCATATAGACGCTGGATTTTCTTCAATTTACGGCCAAATGAGATCGCCTTGATCATAGAGCATCCGCAAAAGGTACGCTTTGTCCCTACCAGGGGCTAATGTCTATAAGCAACATAATCTCTCGAATTTCCTTCAAAAGGAAGTGCCAATGGGTTCGTAAACTTGTCTGAAAAACAACGATTTAATGATGTTCTTTGACTTTCGTACCAAAAAGTCCTGCTTAAGGCTGAATTTGAGGGTACTCCGGCCTCTGGCGGAAGCGTGAGTATTTTTTGATTCACAGGCTTCGCCATGAAAGCAGTTTGAGTACTTATGGGTCCGACACGGACCAATGACAAAATTATGACCGCGCTTAGTGAACATCTGTCCATTCTATGGCAGTCCTTGAAAGTACTTCATTTTCTCGTGTGCTTTTTGCCGATTGCCCTAAAATTTCTTGTCCTCTATAGAGGAGATATCGCTTCCACATATATATTGACCGATGCCAGAATGCCCTTTTGTTCTTGGCTTTCACGCGATGAGTTACAAAGATGCCATCCGCGAAAACAAGGAGAATAAGGCATATAGCTCACTGGATTTTCTTCAATTTACGGCCAAATGAGATCGCCTTGATCATAGAGCATCCGCAGAAGGTACGCTTGTCCCTACCAGGGGCTAATGTCTATAAGCAACATAATCTCTCGAATTTCCTTCAAAAGGAAGTGCCAATGGGTTCGTAAACTTGTCTCAAAAATAGCGATTTAATGATGTTCTTTGACTTTCGTACCAAAAAGTCCCGCTTAAGGCTGAATTTGAGGGTACTCCGCATCCCGGTGGAAGTCGTGAGTATTTTTGATTCATGCTACTACCATGAAAGCAGTTTGATTACTTATGGGTCCGACACGGACACCAATGACAAAATTATGACCGCTTTAGTGAACATCTGTCCATTCTATGGCGCCCTTGAAAGTACTTCATTTTCTCGCGCTTTTTGCCCGATTGCCCTAAAATTTCTTGTCCTCTATAGAGGAGATATCGCTTCCACATATATATTAACCGATGCCAGAATGCCCTTTTGTTCTTGGCTTTCACGCCGCATGAGTTACAAAGATGCCATCCGCGAAAACAAGGAGAATAAGGCATATAGCCGCTGGATTTTCTTCAATTTACGGCCAAATGAGATTGCCTTGATCATAGAGCATCCGCAGAAGGTACGCTTGTCCCTACCAGGGGCTAATGTCTATAAGCAACATAATCTCTCGAATTTCCTTCAAAAGGAAGTGCCAATGGGTTGAGAAACTTGTCTGAAAAACAGCGATGAATGATGTTCTTTGACTTTCAGGGCCAAAAAGTTCTGCTTCAGGCTGAATTTCAGGGTACTCCGGGCCTCCTGGCAGAAGCGTGAAGTATTTTTTGGATTCGCGTGCTCGCTGCGAGCAGTTTGAGTACTTATGGGTCCGACACGGACCAATGACAAAATTATGACCGCTTTAGTGAACATCCGTCCATTCTATGGCGTCCTTGAAAGTACTTCATTTTCTCGCATGCTTTTTGCCCGATTGCCCTAAAATTTCTTGTCCTCTATAGAGGAGATATCGCTTCCACATATATATCGACCGATGCCAGAATGCCCTTTTGTTCTTGGCTTTCACGCGATGAGTTACAAAGATGCCATCCGCAAAAACAAGGAGAATAAGGCATATAGCCACCGGATTTTCTTCAATTTACGCCAAATGAGATCGCCTTGATCATAGAGCATCTGCAGAAGGTACGTTTGTCCCTACCAGGGGGCTAATGTCTATAAGCAACATAATCTCTCGAATTTCCTTCAAAAGGAAGTGCCAATGGGTTCAGAAACTTGTCTGAAAAATAGCGACAAATGATGTTCTTTGACTTTCAGGGCCAAAAAGACCTGCTTAAGGCTGAATTTGAGGGTACTCCGGGCATCCTGGTGGAAGCGTGGAGTATATTTTTGATTCGCATACGCCATGCGAAAGCAGTTTGAGTACTTATGGGTCCGACACGGACTTCAATGACAAAATTATGACCGCTTTAGTGAACATCTGTCCATTCTATGGCGCCCTTGAAAGTACTTCATTTTCTCGCGCGCTTTTTGCCGATTGCCCTAAAATTTCTTGTCCTCTATAGAGGAGATATCGCTTCCACATATATATTGACCGATGCCAGAATGCCCTTTTGTTCTTGGCTTTCACGCATGAGTTACAAAGATGCCATCCGCGAAAACAAGGAGAATAAGGCATATAGTCACTGGATTTTCTTCAATTTACGCCAAATGAGATTGCCTTGATCATAGAGCATCCGCAAAAGGTACGCTTGTCCCTACCAGGGGCTAATGTCTATAAGCAACATAATCTCTTGAATTTCCTTCAAAAGGAAGTGCCAATGGGTTCAAAAACTTGTCTCAAAAAAACGATTTAATGATGTTCTTTGACTTTCGTACAAAAAGTCCTACTTAAGGCTGAATTTGAGGGTACTCTGGCCTCCGGGCGCAAGAAGGAGTATTTTTGATTCGCACGCCGCCGCTAGCAGTTTGAGTACTTATGGGTCCGACACGGACTTCAATGACAAAATTATGACCGCTTTAGTGAACATCCGTCCATTCTATGGCGCCCTTGAAAGTACTTCATTTTCTCGTGCGCTTTTGCCCGATTGCCCTAAAATTTCTTGTCCTCTATAGAGGAGATATCGCTTCCACATATATATCGACCGATGCCAGAATGCCCTTTTGTTCTTGGCTTTCACGCAGATGAGTTACAAAGATGCCATCCGCGAAAACAAGGAGAATAAGGCATATAGTCACTGGATTTTCTTCAATTTACGCCAAATGAGATCGCCTTGATCATAGAGCATCCGCAGAAGGTACGCTTGTCCTTACCAGGGGCTAATGTCTATAAGCAACATAATCTCTCGAATTTCCTTCAAAAGGAAGTGCCAATGGGTTCGTAAACTTGTCCGAAAAACAACGATTTAATGATGTTCTTTGACTTTCGTACCAAAAGTCCCGCTTAAGGCTGAATTTGAGGGTACTCGGCCCTCCGACGCAAGCGGGAGTATTTTTGATTCGCATGCTCGCCATGAAAGCAGTTTGAGTACTTATGGGTCCGACACGGACTCAATGACAAAATTATGACCGCTTTAGTGAACATCTGTCCATTCAATGGCGCCCTTGAAAGTACTTCATTTTCTCATGCGCTTTTTGCCGATTGCCCTAAAATTTCTTGTCCTCTATAGAGGAGATATCGCTTCCACATATATATCGACCGATGCCACGAATGCCCTTTTGTTCTTGGCTTTCACGCATGAGTTACAAAGATGCCATCCGCGAAAACAAGGAGAATAAGGCATATAGTCACGCTGGATTTTCTTCAATTTACGGCCAAATGAGATTGCCCAAATCATAGAGCATCTGCAGAAGGTAAATTTGTCCCTACCAGGGGCTAATGTCTATAAGCAACATAATCTCTCAATTTCCTTCAAAAGGAAGTGCCAATGGGTTCGTAAACTTGTCCAAAAAATAGCGATTTAATGATGTTCTTTGACTTTCGGCCAAAAGTCCCGCTTAAGGCTGAATTTGAGGGTACTCCGGCCTCTGGCGGAGTATTTTTGATTCGCTACCCCCATGAGTATTTTTATGGGTCCGACACGGACCAATGACAAAATTATGACCGCTTTAGTGAACATCTGTCCATTCTATGGCGAAAGTACTTCATTTTCTCATGCGCTTTTTGCCCGATTGCCCTAAAATTTCTTGTCCTCTATAGAGGAGATATCGCTTCCACATATATATCGACCGATGCCAGAATGCCCTTTTGTTCTTGGCTTTCACGCCATGAGTTACAAAGATGCCATCCGCAAAAACAAGGAGAATAAGGCATATAGTCATGGATTTTCTTCAATTTACGGCCAAATGAGATCGCCTTGATCATAGAGCATCCGCAGAAGGTACGCTTGTCCCTACCAGGGGGCTAATGTCTATAAGCAACATAATCTCTCGAATTTCCTTCAAAAGGAAGTGCCAATGGGTTCGTAAACTTGTCTCAAAAATAGCGATGAATGATGTTCTTTGACTTTCGTACAAAAAGTCCCGCTTAAGGCTGAATTTGAGGGTACTCGGCCTCTAGCGGAAGCGTGAGTATTTTTGATTCACGCGCTCGCCATGAGCAGTTTGAGTACTTATGGGTCCGACACGAGTCCAATGACAAAATTATGACCGCTTTAGTGAACATCTGTCCATTCTATGGCGCCCTTGAAAGTACTTCATTTTCTCGTGCGCTTTTTGCCGATTGCCCTAAAATTTCTTGTCCTCTATAGAGGAGATATCGCTTCCACATATATATCGACCGATGCCAGAATGCCCTTTTGTTCTTGGCTTTCACGCGCATGAGTTACAAAGATGCCATCCAGCGAAAACAAGGAGAATAAGGCATATATCCACTGGATTTTCTTCAATTTACGCCAAATGAGATCGCCTTGATCATAGAGCATCCGCAGAAGGTACGCTTGTCCCTACCAGGGGGCTAATGTCTATAAGCAACATAATCTCTAAATTTCTCTTTCAAAAGGAAGTGCCAATGGGTTCGTAAACTTGTCCAAAAACAATGATTTAATGATGTTCTTTGACTTTCAGGCCAAAAAGTCCTGCTTAAGGCTGAATTTGAGGGTACTTCGCCTCTTGATGCAAGCACGGAGTATTTTTGATTCGCATGCTCGCCATGAGCAGTTTGAGTACTTATGGGTCCGACACGGACTTCAATGACAAAATTATGACCGCTTTAGTGAACATCTGTCCATTCTATGGCGCCCTTGAAAGTACTTCATTTTCTCGCGCGCTTTTTGCCCGATTGCCCTAAAATTTCTTGTCCTCTATAGAGGAGATATCATTTCCACATATATATCGACCGATGCCAGAATGCCCTTTTGTTCTTGGCTTTCACTTGCATGAGTTACAAAGATGCCATCCGCAAAAACAAGGAGAATAAGGCATATAGTCACTGGATTTTCTTCAATTTACGGCCAAATGAGATTGCCCAAATCATAGAGCATCCGCAGAAGGTAAATTTGTCCCTACCGGGGCTAATGTCTATAAGCAACATAATCTCTCAAATTTCCTTCAAAAGGAAGTGCCAATGGGTTCGTAAACTTGTCTCAAAAAACAGCGATTTAATGATGTTCTTTGACTTTCAGGCCAAAAAGTCCTGCTTAAGGCTGAATTTGAGGGTACTCCGGCCTCCTAGCGAAGCGTGGTAGTATTTTTGATTCGCATACGCCATGAAAGCAGTTTGAGTACTTATGGGTCCGACACGGATCCAATGACAAAATTATGACCGCTTTAGTGAACATCTGTCCATTCTATGGCGCCCTTGAAAGTACTTCATTTTCTCGCATGCTTTTTGCCGATTGCCCTAAAATTTCTTGTCCTCTATAGAGGAGATATCGCTTCCACATATATATCGACCGATGCCAGAATGCCCTTTTGTTCTTGGCTTTCATGCGCATGAGTTACAAAGATGCCATCCGCTAAAAAACAAGGAGAATAAGGCATATAGTCACTGGATTTTCTTCAATTTACGGCCAAATGAGATTGCCTGATCATAGAGCATCTACAGAAGGTACGCTTTGTCCCTACCAGGGGGCTAATGTCTATAAGCAACATAATCTCTCGAATTTCCTTCAAAAGGAAGTGCCAATGGGTTCGTAAACTTGTCCGAAAAACAACGATTTAATGATGTTCTTTGACTTTCGTGGCCAAAAAGTCCCGCTTAAGGCTGAATTTGAGGGTACTTTGGGCCTCTGGCGCAAGCGGTGAGTATTTTATGATTCACATGCTCGCCGTGAGCAGTTTGAGTACTTATGGGTCCGACACGGACCAATGACAAAATTATGACCGCTTTAGTGAACATCTGTCCATTCTATGGCGCCCTTGAAAGTACTTCATTTTCTCGCGCGCTTTTTGCATGATTGCCCTAAAATTTCTTGTCCTCTATAGAGGAGATATCGCTTCCACATATATATCGACCGATGCCAGAATGCCCTTTTGTTCTTGGCTTTCACGCATGAGTTACAAAGATGCCATCCGCTAAAACAAGGAGAATAAGGCATATAGTCGCTGGATTTTCTTCAATTTACGGCCAAATGAGATTGCCCAAATCATAGAGCATCCGCAGAAGGTACGCTTGTCCCTACCAGGGGCTAATGTCTATAAGCAACATAATCTCTCGAATTTCCTTCAAAAGGAAGTGCCAATGGGTTCGTAAACTTGTCTCAAAAATAGCGATTTAATGATGTTCTTTGACTTTCGTGGCCAAAAGTCCTCGCTTAAGGCTGAATTTGAGGGTACTCGGCCTCCCGGCGGAAGCGTGAGTATTTTTTGATTCGCGCTTCCCCAAGCAGTTTGAGTACTTATGGGTCCGACACGGACCAATGACAAAATTATGACCGCTTTAGTGAACATCTTCCATTCTATGGCGCCTTGAAAGTACTTCATTTTCGCGCGCTTTTTGCCGATTGCCCTAAAATTTCTTGTCCTCTATAGAGGAGATATCGCTTCCACATATATATCGACCGATGCCAGAATGCCCTTTTGTTCTTGGCTTTCACGCATGAGTTACAAAGATGCCATCCGCAAAAAAAGGAGAATAAGGCATATAGTCACTGGATTTTCTTCAATTTACGCCAAATGAGATCGCCTTGATCATAGAGCATCCGCAGAAGGTACGCTTGTCCCTACCAGGGGCTAATGTCTATAAGCAACATAATCTCTCAATTTCCTTCAAAAGGAAGTGCCAATGGGTTCGTAAACTTGTCTCAAAAATAGCGATTTAATGATGTTCTTTGACTTTCGGGCAAAAAGTCCCGCTTAAGGCTGAATTTGAGGGTACTCCGGCCTCCTAGCGGAAGCGTGAGTATTTTTGATTCGCAAGGCCATGAGCAGCAGTTTGAGTACTTATGGGTCCGACACGGACCAATGACAAAATTATGACCGCT
This sequence comes from Aegilops speltoides, assembly GCA_021437245.1. Lineage (NCBI taxonomy): Eukaryota > Viridiplantae > Streptophyta > Magnoliopsida > Poales > Poaceae > Aegilops > Aegilops speltoides. The sequence continues at coordinate 28,486 of JAHHZJ010000240.1, read as the reverse complement.
TTAGTGAACATTTGTCCATTCTATGGCGCCCTTGAAAGTACTTCATTTTCTCGCGCTTTTGCCTCGATTGCCCTAAAATTTCTTGTCCTCTATAGAGGAGATATCGCTTCCACATATATATCGACCGATGCCAGAATGCCCTTTTGTTCTTGGCTTTCACGCGCATGAGTTACAAAGATGCCATCCGCTAAAACAAGGAGAATAAGGCATATAGCCGCTGGATTTTCTTCAATTTACGGCCAAATGAGATCGCCTTGATCATAGAGCATCTACAGAAGGTACGCTTGTCCCTACCAGGGGGCTAATGTCTATAAGCAACATAATCTCTCAAATTTCCTTCAAAAGGAAGTGCCAATGGGTTCGTAAACTTGTCCGAAAAACAATGATTTAATGATGTTCTTTGACTTTCGTACCAAAAAGTCCCGCTTAAGGCTGAATTTGAGGGTACTCCGCCTCCCGACGCAAGCGGAGTATTTTTGGATTCGCATGCTCGCCATGAAAGCAGTTTGAGTACTTATGGGTCCGACACGGACTTCAATGACAAAATTATGACCGCTTTAGTGAACATCCGTCCATTCTATGGCGCCCTTAAAAGTACTTCATTTTCTCATGCGCTTTTTGCCTCGATTGCCCTAAAATTTCTTGTCCTCTATAGAGGAGATATCGCTTCCACATATATATCGACCGATGCCAGAATGCCCTTTTGTTCTTGGCTTTCACGCATGAGTTACAAAGATGCCATCCGCGAAAACAAGGAGAATAAGGCATATAGTCGCTGGATTTTCTTCAATTTACGGCCAAATGAGATTGCCCAATCATAGAGCATCCGCAGAAAGGTACGCTTGTCCCTACCAGGGGGCTAATGTCTATAAGCAACATAATCTCTCGAATTTCCTTCAAAAGGAAGTGCCAATGGGTTCGTAAACTTGTCCAAAAATAGCGATTTAATGATGTTCTTTGACTTTCGTACAAAAAGTCCTCGCTTAAGGCTGAATTTGAGGGTACTCCGGCCTCCCGCGAAAGCGGAAGTATTTTTGATTCGCGTGGAGTAGTTTTGAGTACTTATGGGTCCGACACGGACCAATGACAAAATTATGACCGCTTTAGTGAACATCCGTCCATTCTATGGCGCCCTTGAAAGTACTTCATTTTCTCGCGCTTTTTGCTCGATTGCCCCAAAATTTCTTGTCCTCTATAGAGGAGATATCGCTTCCACATATATATCGACCGATGCCAGAATGCCCTTTTGTTCTTGGCTTTCACGCCGCATGAGTTACAAAGATGCCATCCGCAAAAAAAGGAGAATAAGGCATATAGTCACTGGATTTTCTTCAATTTACGGCCAAATGAGATCGCCTTGATCATAGAGCATCCGCAGAAGGTACGCTTGTCCCTACCAGGGGCTAATGTCTATAAGCAACATAATCTCTCGAATTTCCTTCAAAAGGAAGTGCCAATGGGTTCGTAAACTTGTCCGAAAAAACAGCGATTTAATGATGTTCTTTGACTTTCGTACAAAAAGTCCTCGCTTAAGGCTGAATTTGAGGGTACTCCGGCCTCCTAGCGAAGCGTGAGTATTTTTGATTCACAGGCCGCGAAAGCAGTTTGAGTACTTATGGGTCCGACACGGACCAAATGACAAAATTATGACCGCTTTAGTGAACATCCGTCCATTCTATGGCGCCCTTGAAAGTACTTCATTTTCTCGCGCGCTTTTTGCCTAATTGCCCTAAAATTTCTTGTCCTCTATAGAGGAGATATCGCTTCCACATATATATTGACCGATGCCAGAATGCCCTTTTGTTCTTGGCTTTCACGCGCATGAGTTACAAAGATGCCATCCGCAAAACAAGGAGAATAAGGCATATAGTCGCTGGATTTTCTTCAATTTACGCCAAATGAGATTGCCTTGATCATAGAGCATCTACAGAAGGTACGCTTGTCCCTACCAGGGGCTAATGTCTATAAGCAACATAATCTCTCGAATTTCCTTCAAAAGGAAGTGCCAATGGGTTCGTAAACTTGTCCAAAAACAGCGATTTAATGATGTTCTTTGACTTTCGTACAAAAAGTCCAGCTTAAGGCTGAATTTGAGGGTACTCCGGCCCGGCGCAAGCGGGAGTATTTTATGGATTCGCATGCTCGCCATGAAGCAGTTTGAGTACTTATGGGTCCGACACGACTCAATGACAAAATTATGACCGCTTTAGTGAACATCTGTCCATTCTATGGCGTCCTTGAAAGTACTTCATTTTCTCATGTGCTTTTTGCCGATTGCCTAAAATTTCTTGTCCTCTATAGAGGAGATATCGCTTCCACATATATATTGACCGATGCCAGAATGCCCTTTTGTTCTTGGCTTTCACGCATGAGTTACAAAGATGCCATCCGCGAAAACAAGGAGAATAAGGCATATAGCCGCTGGATTTTCTTCAATTTACGCCAAATGAGATTGCCCAAATCATAGAGCATCCGCAGAAGGTACGCTTTGTCCCTACCAGGGGCTAATGTCTATAAGCAACATAATCTCTCGAATTTCCTTCAAAAGGAAGTGCCAATGGGTTCAAAACTTGTCCGAAAATAGCGATTTAATGATGTTCTTTGACTTTCGTACCAAAAGTCCTCGCTTAAGGCTGAATTTGAGGGTATCTGGCCTCCCTGGCGGAAAGTGAGTATTTTTTGATTCGCACCGCCATGAAAGCAGTTTGAGACTTATGGGTCCAACACGGACCCAATGACAAAATTATGACCGCTTTAGTGAACATCCGTCCATTCTATGGCGCCCTTGAAAGTACTTCATTTTCTCGTGCTTTTTGCCTTATTGCCCTAAAATTTCTTGTCCTCTATAGAGGAGATATCGCTTCACATATATATCGACCGATGCCAGAATGCCCTTTTGTTCTTGGCTTTCACGCATGACTTACAAAGATGCCATCCGCAAAAAAAGGAGAATAAGGCATATAGTCACTGGATTTTCTTCAATTTACGCCAAATGAGATTGCCTTGATCATAGAGCATCCGCAGAAGGTACGCTTGTCCCTACCAGGGGGCTAATGTCTATAAGCAACATAATCTCTCGAATTTCCTTCAAAAGGAAGTGCCAATGGGTTCGTAAACTTGTCCGAAAAAAAGCAATGAATGATGTTCTTTGACTTTCGTACCAAAAAGTCCTGCTTAAGGCTGAATTTGAGGGTACTCTGCCTCCTAGCGGAAGCGTGAGTATTTTTGATTCGCATAGCGCCCATGAAAGCAGTTTGAGTACTTATGGGTCCGACACGGATCCAATGACAAAATTATGACCGCTTTAGTGAACATCTGTCCATTCTATGGCGCCCTTGAAAGTACTTCATTTTCTCGTGCTTTTTGCCTGATTGCCCTAAAATTTCTTGTCCTCTATAGAGGAGATATCGCTTCCACATATATATTGACCGATGCCAGAATGCCCTTTTGTTCTTGGCTTTCATGCGCATGAGTTACAAAGATGCCATCCGCAAAAACAAGGAGAATAAGGCATATATCCGCTGGATTTTCTTCAATTTACGCCAAATGAGATCGCCTGATCATAGAGCATCCGCAGAAAGGTACGCTTGTCCCTACCAGGTGGCTAATGTCTATAAGCAACATAATCTCTCAATTTCCTTCAAAAGGAAGTGCCAATGGGTTCGTAAACTTGTCCAAAAACAAATGATTTAATGATGTTCTTTGACTTTCAGTACCAAAAAGTCCAACTTAAGGCTGAATTTGAGGGTACTCGGCCACCGACGAAGCGTGAGTATTTTATGATTCGCATGCTCGCCATGAGCAGTTTGAGTACTTATGGGTCCGACACGACCAATGACAAAATTATGACCGCTTTAGTGAACATCTGTCCATTCTATGGCGCCCTTGAAAGTACTTCATTTTCTCATGTGCTTTTTGCCTCGATTGCCCTAAAATTTCTTGTCCTCTATAGAGGAGATATCGCTTCCACATATATATTGACCGATGCCAGAATGCCCTTTTGTTCTTGGCTTTCACGCATGAGTTACAAAGATGCCATCCGCAAAAACAAGGAGAATAAGGCATATAGCCGCTGGATTTTCTTCAATTTACGCCAAATGAGATTGCCCAAATCATAGAGCATCCGCAGAAGGTACGCTTGTCCCTACCAGGGGGCTAATGTCTATAAGCAACATAATCTCTCGAATTTCCTTCAAAAGGAAGTGCCAATGGGTTCGTAAACTTGTCTCGAAAAATAGCGATTTAATGATGTTCTTTGACTTTCGTACCAAAAGTCCTGCTTAAGGCTGAATTTGAGGGTACTCCGGCCTCTGGCGGAAGCGTGAGTATTTTTTGATTCACACGCCATCGCGAAAGCAGTTTGAGTACTTATGGGTCCGACACGGAGTCCAAATGACAAAATTATGACCGCTTTAGTGAACATCTGTCCATTCTATGGCGCCCTTGAAAGTACTTCATTTTCTCGCGCGCTTTTTGCCTTATTGCCCTAAAATTTCTTGTCCTCTATAGAGGAGATATCGCTTCCACATATATATCGACCGATGCCAGAATGCCCTTTTGTTCTTGGCTTTCACGCATGAGTTACAAAGATGCCATCCGCAAAAAACAAGGAGAATAAGGCATATAGTCACTGGATTTTCTTCAATTTACGGCCAAATGAGATTGCCTTGATCATAGAGCATCCGCAGAAGGTACGCTTGTCCCTACCAGGGGGCTAATGTCTATAAGCAACATAATCTCTCAAATTTCCTTCAAAAGGAAGTGCCAATGGGTTCGTAAACTTGTCCGAAAAATAGCAATGAATGATGTTCTTTGACTTTCGTACAAAAAGTCCTGCTTAAGGCTGAATTTGAGGGTACTCCGGCCTCCTAGCGAAGCGTGAGTATTTTTGATTCACACCGCCATGAAAGCAGTTTGAGTACTTATGGGTCCGACACGGATCCAATGACAAAATTATGACCGCTTTAGTGAACATCCGTCCATTCTATGGCGCCCTTGAAAGTACTTCATTTTCTCGCGCTTTTTGCCCGATTGCCCTAAAATTTCTTGTCCTCTATAGAGGAGATATCGCTTCCACATATATATTGACCGATGCCAGAATGCCCTTTTGTTCTTGGCTTTCACGCGCATGAGTTACAAAGATGCCATCCGCAAAAAACAAGGAGAATAAGGCATATAGTCGCTGGATTTTCTTCAATTTACGGCCAAATGAGATTGCCTTGATCATAGAGCATCTACAGAAGGTACGCTTTGTCCCTACCAGGGGGCTAATGTCTATAAGCAACATAATCTCTCGAATTTCCTTCAAAAGGAAGTGCCAATGGGTTCGTAAACTTGTCCGAAAAACAGCGATTTAATGATGTTCTTTGACTTTCGTGGCCAAAAAGTCCAGCTTAAGGCTGAATTTGAGGGTACTTCCGCCACCGACGCAAGGAGGGAGTATTTTATGGATCGCATGCTCGCCATGAAAAATTAGTTTGAGTACTTATGGGTCCGACACGGACCAATGACAAACTTATGAGACGCTTTAGTGAACATCTTGTTCTGGCTCACATTCTATGGCATTCCTTGAAAGTACTTCATTTTCTCATGCGCTTTGAGATTGCCTTGATCATAGAGCATCCGCAAAATTTCGATGTAGGTGCAACCCTAATTCGCCGATCTTTCACGCTTGTCCAAAAATATCGAGGGGATCCTCCTACGGAGGAAACACGAAGAACGCTTGAGGAAGAACGAGAGGAAATCACGGGAAGAACGAGAGAGACTCTCAACCGACAAGAGATCAATCACACAAGGTCTAGATCATCATACACACGAGTGATCATGGTCCAAAATCAACAAAGGAAAGATACAAAGGTAGTCGTTTTCTCCAAGAGAGGAGGTCTTGATCCACGAGGGATCTTCCCTAGGTAGGGGTCTTGAATCTGAATGGATCTTCTCCTAGACGGAGGTCCATATCTCCGAGGAGAAGTACCGTGGATGAGCAAAGGCTCACACACAAATATGAGCTAATCCAATGCTAAGTCTCAAAGTGAGGAGAGGGGTCCTATATATAGAGTCCGGGCGAAGGGGTACATGGGCTCAGCCAACACGCGACGCAGGGCGCTGGCCGGATGATCCGGACGAGGGTCCGGATGATCCGGGCCGGTCCGGATGGTCCGGTCGGGGACCCGGATGAGCCGGAGGCTCGGCTGGTGGCGGCGACGGGTCGGATGTCCGGCTGGTGGTCCGGACGTCCGGCCGGGGTCCGGATGATCCGGCCGGGTCCGATGATCCGCCGGGAAGCTTCTGCTGCTTTCGTCGATGAAGCCGATCGTCCGGACCGGTCCGGATCATCCGGCTCGTCCGGATCGTCTGGCCTCCGTCCGGATCGTCCGCACTCCTGGTCCTTGTTGCTTTCTCCTCTCCGCCTTCATGCATGTCTTCCGCTTCGGTCCTCCTTGCTTCCTAGCCTCTTCATGGTCGACTCCTTGGTGCCCGAGTATGCATAGAGTTTCCGCTTGAGGTAGTAACCATGTCTCATGTGAATCAAGGAGAGTTGTGAGAGGAGTGATGTCACCGGTTTCAAGAGCTCTTGCACGTGCTCGAGTCATCGGTCCTTGTGGTGTTGTAGGTGTTGATGTAGAGTCCATGGGGATGATGGAAGGATGCTCCGCATCATATCCCTCCTTCAAAGGATCCGACCTCGGATCTAGATCTTCATCACCATGGAAAGGCGAGAGGTCTTTGACGTTGAAGGTGTCGCCACGTTGTACTTGTCGCTGGTAGGTCGAGCTTGTAGGCGTTGTTGTTGTAGCGCTAACACCTTGAAGGGTCCATCGCTCGAGGTAGAAGTTTGACTTATGCTCGCTGGGGAAGCTGCCTTGCGAAGGTGTAGCCACACGAGATCGCCTATGTTGAAGATCATGGGTTGCTTGTTGATGTTGAGCTTGGTCGCTAGTCGCTGTACTTGGCGCCGATGGTGTTTCTTGTATCTTCATGCATCTTCTTGATGTAGCTTGCACGGCACTTGCGCCGAGGTTGGTGCGCTTTTGTAGAGGTAGAGGTAGAATGTCCAATGGGGACAATGGGTTGAAGCCGAGACGACCTCAAGGGGACTTGCCGGTCGTCGAATGTCTTGCGCGGTTGTAGGCGATTTCGGCGATGGGTAGACACGCCCCACTCCTTGATGTTCTTCTTGATCAACACGCCAAGTAGAGTGGAGAGCGTCTGTTTGTCACCTCCGCTTGGCCGCCGGTTTGAGGATGGTATGCGAGGAGAACAAGAGCTTGATTCCGAGCTTGGCGCAAAGAGTTTTCCAAAAGTAACTCAAGAACTTGACGTCATGGTCGGAGACGATTGACTTTGGTACTCCATGGAGGCGCAAGATTTCCTACAAAATAGATTTGCAATATGTGAAGCATCGCTCACTTTGTTGCAAGGAATGAAATGTGCCATTTTGGAAAATCTGTCCACAACAACAAACACGGAGTCCTTTCCATTTTGAGTTCTAGGCAAACCAAGTACAAAGTCCATGCTAATGTCTTCCCAAGGTTGATAAGGAATAGGAAGAGGCATGTAAAGACCATGAGATTGAGCTTTTGACTTAGCTTTGCGCATGTTGAGCATCGGTGGTGAAGCGTGAAACGCCTCAAACATCTTGGGCCAAAAGTAGTTCTTGGAGAGCGTGGCGAAGGTCTTGTCGCGTCCAAAATGTCCCATGAGTCCACCTCCATGAGCCTCTTGCAAAAGGAGCAAACGAAGAGAAGACTCGGTATGCATAGTTTGTTAGCTCTCATAAGATAACCATCCTTGAGGTAATATTGTTCCCAAGATGTATGCGCCAAACATTTAGCATAATGAGGTGCAAAAGATGGATCACTAGCATACAAATCTTTGATGTGCTCAAAGCCAATAACATTCAACTCAAGTTGGGTGACAAGCGCATATATGCGTGAAAGTGCATCGGCAACTACATTTTCCTTGCCCTTAATGTACTTGATCACATATGGAAAAGATTCAATAAATTCACTCCATTTGGCATGACGCTTGTTCAATTTAGTTTGACCTTTTAAGTACTTAAGCTGCTTCATGATCGGTATGGATGACAAACTCATGAGGTCTAAGATAATGTTCCCAAACATGGAGGACACGACTAAAGCATACAATTCTTTGTCATACACGGATAGTTAAGTTGAGCACCGGAGAGTTTTTCACTAAAATAAGCAATGACTCGCTTTTTCTTGCATTAAAACTCCGCCAATTCCGTACCACTTGCATCACAATGGACCTCAAAAGTTTTGTCAAAATTGGGCAAAGCAAGAATTGGAGCATGAGTAAGCAAAGACTTGAGCTCATCAAAAGCGCTGGATTGCAAAGGTCCCCAAACAAAAGGAGTATTCTTCTTACTCAAAGCATGCAAAGGAGCTGCAATAGTGCTAAAGTTTTTCACAAAGCGGCGATAAAAACCTGCAAGACCAAGGAAACTTCGACTTGTTGCAAATTGGTGGGTTAGCCAAGTTTTAATTGCTTTGATCTTAGTTTCATCAACATGGACACCCTTGAAGAGACAACGAAACCCAAGAAAACCACTTTGTCAACTCCAAAAGTGCATTTCTTCAAGTTGGCATAAAGACTTTCTTTTCGAAGTGTTTGCAAAACAAGCTTAACATGATCAAGATGCTCTTTCATGGTTTTGCTAAACACAAGAATATCATCGAAGTAAACCACAACAAAGATTCCAATGTATGGACGAAGTACATGATGCATGAGACGCACAAAAGTTCCGGGAGCTTCCGACAAACCCATAGGCATAACCAACCATTCGTATAAGCCAAATTTTGTTTTGAAAGCAGTTTTCCATTCATCACCCTCATGAATGCGGATTTGATAATAGCCACTTTTAAGATCAATTTTGGAGAAAAAGTTGGCTCCACTAAGTTCATCAAGCATATCATCTAAGCGAGGAATGGGATGCCTATAGCGCACGGTGATAGCATTTATGGGTCTACAATCGAGCACAAGCGAAACTTCCATCGGGCTTAGGCACAAGAATAACGGAACGGCACAAGGGCTTAAGCTTTCACGCACATGACCGCTTGTCGATGAGTTGTTGTACTTGCCGCTGAATCTCCTTGGTTTCTTCGGATTGACACGGTAGGGAGCTTTGTTTGGAAGTGGCGCCCGGGATGAGGTCGATTCGATGCTCAATGCCTCAAGAGGAGGTAGACCCGAGGTAGCTCATCGGGAAAACATCTTGAAATTCCTGCAAAAGAGATTGAAACACCAAAGGTAGCTCATGAGTGGTGTTAGTTTTGGTTCTCCATCCTGCACACAAGGACAAAGTGCATCACACTCGATGGGTTCTCACACACTTCTCTCATCTCATGTTTGGTGGCTAATAGTATGAGGTTTTTCTCTAGGCTAAGAGGCGCCAAATTTGGCTTGTGGCTCTCACTCACTTTTTGGTGGCTCACTTTCTCACTCTTCTCTCTTTGGTTGGTGGCTTGTTTGTCGGCTATCACTTGACTAGGAGACATGGGTCGTAGGACATATTCTTTGCCTTTCATCTTGAAGCTATAGTGGTTTGTACGCCCATTGTGGTAGACACCACGGTCGAATTGCCATGGCCGACCAAGGAGGAGGTGGCAAACGGTCATTGGGACCACATCACACTCCAAAGTGTCTTCATATGCACCGATTTTGAAGGATACTTGGACCGTATGCTCAACTCAGATAGTGCCGAGTCACTTAGCCATTGAACCTTGTATGGTTGCGGATGCTTCTTTTTGACCAATTGGAGCTTGGAGCATAGTTCTTCGCTTGCCAAGTTGTGGCAACTACCTCCATCGATGATGACCTTGACGGATCTCCCATTGATGCCGGCCTTTGTGTGGAAGATGTGGCATCGTTGGTCTTCTTCTTGGTGATGTTGAAGTGTCAAGACTTTGGAGACAACAAGAGCGGGGCTTGTATCTTCATCACAAAAGACTTGATCATCTTCATCCTCGTTGATGCGCCGGTGCATGGCCACTTGCTCAATAGCGCCCATTTCATCTTCACTCATTGAGTCGAGGTGCCATCGTCGTTGAGTATCATGGTGCGCTTGTTGGTGCATTCATATGACTTGTGGCCTCGGCCGCCGCAAGTAAAACACTTGAAGGAGCTTGTCTTGACGGTCTCATCGGTTGAGTAGATGATGAAGCACGCGGTTTGGAGTTGCTTGTAGTAGGAGGAGGACGACTTGAACTTGTAGAAGTTTTCTTGTAACTTGACTTGTCGTCGCTTGCTTGGAAAAGGCTTGGTTGATGTCGGTTGGAGTAGTTGTTGAAGCTTGGTTGTTGGAGAGGTCAGATGTCTTGGATGAGTACTTGGCGATTTGAAGTCATCTTGCACTTGTCGTTCCGCCTTTGTAGCTTGATGCACGAGCTCAATGAGGTTGGAGTAGGGTTGAAGTCGGCAATCTTCTTGATGGGATGGTTGAGTCCATTCAAGAATCGTGCCATTGTTTGCTCATCATCTTCCTTGACATTGGCTCAATCATGGCAATCTCCATTTCTTTGTAGTATTCTTCAACACTCTTTGTTCCTTGCTTGAGGAGTTGTAGCTTCTTGAAGAGATCACGGTTGTAGTAGGTGGGCACAAAGCGTGCTCGCATGACATCCTTCATTTGAGCCCAAGTGGTGATTGAGGTTCACCTCTTGCTTGTCGGCGCTCAAGGATTTGTTCCCACCATATGAGCACATAGTCTTGGAACTCAAGTGATGCCATAGCGATCTTCTTCTCTTCCTCATAGTTGTGCAAACGAAAGATTTTGTCGACCATCAATGCCCATGAGAGGTACTCTTCGGGGTCATTGGTTCCATTGAACTTGGGCATTGTGAACTTGAGCTTGCCATAGCGTTGTCCTTCATTGTGTTGAGGTCGATGTTGATGATGACATTCTTGACGTGGAGGGTAATCATCCTCATGTTGCTCTTGGCGAGGAGGAAGTCCATGATCAACTTGCTCTTGTTGACCTTGAGGTTGAGGTTGAGCTTGAGGAGCTTGTGGAGGAGCTTGTTGGGCTTGACGCTATGCGCGGGATGGTAGTTCCTCTCTTGTATTTCTTCTCAAGGGCTTCCTCTTGATTGCGCCTTTCGCGATTACGGTTGGCGAGAGCTCGACTTGATGCTTGAAGGGCTGCGCCTACCAAGAGCTTGTGCTTCTCGTTGTTGTTGTTGAAGACGCTGAGCCTCGCGCCTTGTTGCTTTTGGTGTAGGCGCGCCGTTTGTTCTTGTTGGTGGCGAAGACGTTGTCGTTTTTGAGCTTGAGCAAACGCCATTTGGCTCGATTGAGGACGAGGAACTTCTTCATCAACTTGCTCTTGGAGATTCTTGTCGTAGCGGGTTGCGAGATGCATGACGGTCTTGACGCTGCTGCTCGTCAAGAATGTTCGATGACGGTGTACTTGTGTCGGAGAAGGAGTCGCCGGAGTGGCGACTTGAGTGGCTCCGCCTTGAGTGTGAAGAGGTAGAAGTACGCCGGTTCACCAACAAGGCGCGGATCTCGCCCATTCTTGCATCATTCTCTTTCTTGCGCCCGAGTTTGTTGTCGGCGTAATCTCGTGTACGCTTTCTGAGAGTCGCAAGTCGGTGGAGAGGTTGTCGATGCGTTCGCCATTGCTTGTTGCTCTTGATGGAGAGCTCGCAGCGCCCAAAGAGGTGGCTCTTGGTGACGATGATGACATGTCGTCGCCTTGCTCGATGAAGAGTGGATTTGTAGAAGAACTTGGCCTATCCATCATTTCAAGCAAATTGTGAGTGGTAGAAGGAGAAGAATGAATACCAATGTACCTTTGACCGGTTGAAGATGAATCAAGTTCACTCAAATGCGGACAATGAAATAGCACTATTGGTACCGATCCTTGTCGATTCTCACACCTACACAAGTAAAAGCTTTTGGTGGAGCTTGGTTAGATGGTGGCACAAAATTGATTGCAATTGTTAGCTTGACTCAAAATGTTGAAGAAGATTCGCAAATTCGCATATGCAACAAGTAGACCAAGCAAGTAGTGGTACACGGAAACACACACGCAAATAGATAAATGGGATTGTGCAAACCAAAATGAGCCAAAATGTGGAATCCACGAAAATGCTCTTGTTGCACAATACTAGAGAGACGCTAGCACGATTGCACAATAGGCGGATACGGAGCTTGTGCACAACCTACTAGGCAAAAATGCAACGATCTCTATCCCAAGTATACTATATGTATGGTATTTCGTGCAATGATCCAAGATGATCTTATATGACAATCTTAATGTTGTATGATGCTATGCTTGTTGCTTATAAGCTCTTTGCTTATCTTTCCTCTTTGCTTAAAAGCTTGAGTGGCTCTTTCTCTTTTGAGCTCTTTTCTTATGCAAACTTGACTTAACTAAGATAGCAATTGTGTATGCGATGACAACTTTGTGACACACAAGTTGATTCCGAGATATGCACCTCGATTGTATGTATGATATGGTGTATGCAACTAATGTGCACAAGTCACGCTGCCGCAATACTCAATGGCTAGTCTCGTGGGTAAGCAACGCAAAAGATGGTATATGATGGCTATCAATGCAATTGCAAGGTATGACAAAGATGTCGCCGATGTTACCGTCTCAGAGCGAAGATGAGTAGCCACCAAAGTGAGCGCTTGTTGTTGATGTCACACCGCTACCTAAATAGCCAAACACAAGAGGACATGGAAATCTCACTCAAATTGTCGAACTCAAAATCGAATGGTAGTACGGAGGTTGAGTCTTGGGGTTTGGCAAGTGGAAATGGTGGTGGATAGGGTGGGAAGAGGTATATGTGTGTGGATGGTGGTGGTGGTGGATGGGATGCAGAATCTGCAGCTTCGTCGGAAGCCGGATGATCCGGCCAGAGCCGGATGATCCGGCGAGTCCGGATGATCCGGACTTGGTCCGATGATCCGGCAGGTCAACCACGCACGGAACTGCTCGAAGAACACGAAAATGGGGTGGAATTTGACGATTTCGGGATTTTGGGTGGATTTCGAGGGGAGAAGGTGGGGAAACACAAGATCCACGAAGTTACACAATCAATCCACGGATCAAAAACAACAAAACATCATCAAAACTAACAAATCACAAAAAAATTTGGGGGTATTTTTGTGGGATTTTCGGTTTTAGGACGAAAACAACAAAATCAAGCTAGAAATCACGGGTAGGGGCTCCAAAAACGTGATCAACGTGGCTCATGATACCATATGATGTAGGTGGAACCCTAATTCGCCGATCTTTCACGCTTGAGGGGATCCTACGGAGGAAACACGAAGAACACGCGGAAGAACGAGAGGAAATCACGGGGAAGAACGAGAGAGACACTCAACCGACAAGAGATCAATCACACAAGGTCTAGATCATCAAGCACGAGTGATACATGGTCCAAAATCAACAAAGGAAAGATACAAAGGTAGCCGTTCACCTCCAAGAGGAGGTCTTGAATCCACGAGGGATCTTCCCTAGATAGGGTTCTTGAATCCGATGGATCTTCTCCTAGACGGAGGTCCTGATCTCCGAGGAGAAGTACCGGTGGATGAGCAAAGGCTCTCACACACAAATATGAGCTAATCCAATGCTAAGTCTCAAAGTGAGGAGAGGGGGTCCTATATATAGAGTCTGGGGCGAAGGGGTACATGGGCTCAGCCCAACACGCGCGCGCAGCGCTGGCCGGATGATCCGGACGAGGGTCCGGATGATCCGGCTGGTCCGGATGATCCGGTGGGACCTGATGAGCCGGAGGCTCGGCTGGTGGCGGCGACGGGCCGGATGTCCGCCGGTAGTCCGGACGTCCGGGCGGGTGTCCGGATGATCCGCCGGGTCCGATGATCCGCCGGGGAAGCTTCGGAGTGCTTGGTCGGTCGATGAAGCCGGATCGTCCGGACCGGGTCCGGATCATCCGGCTCGTCCGGATCGTCCGCCTCCGTCCGGATCGTCCGGACTCCTGGTCCTTGTTGCTTTCTCCTCTCCGCCTTCATGCATGCCTTCCGCTTCGGTCCTCCTTGCTTCCTAGCTTCTTCATGGTCGACTCCTGGTGCCCGAGTATGCATAGAGTTTCCGCTTGAGGTAGTAACCATGTCTCATGTGAATCAAGGAGAGTTGTGAGAGGAGTGATGTCACCTCGGTTTCAAGAGCTCTTGCACGTGCTCGAGTCATCGGTCCTTGTGGTGTTGTAGGTGTTGATGTAGAGTCCATGGGGATGATGGAAGGATGCTCCGCATCAATTTCTTGTCCTCTATAGAGGAGATATGGGTCCAAAGGACTCAATGCAAAAATTATGACCGCTTTAGTGAACATTGTCCTTTCTATGGCGCCCTTGAAAGTACTTCATTTTCGATTTTTGCCCGATTGCCCTAAAATTTCTTGTCCTCTATAGAGGAGATATCGCTCACATATATATCGACCGATGCCTTTGCCCTTTTGTTCTTGGCTTTCACGTGCATGAGTTACAGCATGCCATCCGGCGAAAACAAGGAGAACCAGGCATATAGCCGCTGGATTTTCTTCAATTTACGGCCAAATGAGATTGCCCAAATCATAGATTATCTGCAGAAAGGTAAATTTGTCCCTACCGGGGGGCTAATGTCTATAAGCAACATAATCTCTCGAATTTCCTTCAAAATGAAGTGCCAATGGGTTCAGAAACTTGTCTGAAAAAACAGCGATTTAATGATGTTCTTTGACTTTCGTACCAAAAGTCCTGCTTAAGGCTGAATTTGAGGGTACTCTGAATTTGAGGGTATTTTTGATTCATGCCGCGAAGCGTGAGTATTTTTGGGTTCACACGCGACCAATGACAAAATTATGACCGCTTTAGTGAACATCGCCATTCTATGGCAGTCCTTGAAAGTACTTCATTTTCTCGTGCGCTTTTTGCCCGATTGCCCTAAAATTTCTTGTCCTCTATAGAGGAGATATCGCTTCCACATATATATTGACCGATGCCAGAATGCCCTTTTGTTCTTGGCTTTCACGCGCATGACTTACAAAGATGCCATCCGGAGAAAACAAGGAGAATAAGGCATATAGTCGCTAGATTTTCTTCAATTTACGCCAAATGAGATCGCCTTGATCATAGAGCATCCGCAGAAGGTACGCTTGTCCCTACCAGGGGGCTAATGTCTATAAGCAACATAATCTCTCGAATTTCCTTCAAAAGGAAGTGCCAATGGGTTCAGAAACTCGTCTGAAAAACAGCGATGAATGATGTTCTTTGACTTTCAGGGCCAAAAAGTCCTGCTTAAGGCTGAATTTGAGGGTACTTCAGGCCTCTTGATGCAAGCAGGGAGTATTTTCTGGATTCGCATGCTCGCCGCGAGCAGTTTGAGTACTTATGGGACCGACACGGACCCCGAATGACAAAATTATGACACGTTTTAGTGAACATCTGTCCATTCTATGGCGTCCTTGAAAGTACTTCATTTTCTCGCGCTTTTTTTGCCGATTGCCCTAAAATTTCTTGTCCTCTATAGAGGAGATATCGCTTCCACATATATATTGACCGATGCCAGAATGCCCTTTTGTTCTTGGCTTTCACGCATGAGTTACAAAGATGCCATCCGCTAAAACAAGGAGAATAAGGCATATAGCCGCTGGATTTTCTTCAATTTATGGCCAAATGAGATTGCCCAAATCATAGAGTATCTGCAGAAAAGTAAATTTGTCCCTACCGGGGGGCTAATGTCTATAAGCAACATAATCTCTCGAATTTCCTTCAAAAGGAAGTGCCAATGGGTTCAGAAACTTGTCTGAAAAATAGCGATGAATGACGTTCTTTGACTTTCAGGGCCAAAAAGTCCTGCTGAAGGCTGAATTTGAGGGTACTCCGGGCCTCCTAGCGGAAGCGTGGAGTATTTTTTGGATTCACGCTAGCCATGAAAGCAGTTTGAGTACTTATGGGTCCGACACGGATCCAATGACAAAATTATGACCGCTTTAGTGAACATCTGTCCATTCTATGGCGCCCTTGAAAGTACTTCATTTTCTCGCGCTTTTTGGCCCGATTGCCCTAAAATTTCTTGTCCTCTATAGAGGAGATATCGCTTCACATATATATCGACCGATGCCAGAATGCCCTTTTGTTCTTGGCTTTCACGCGCATGAGTTACAAAGATGCCATCCGCGAAAACAAGGAGAATAAGGCATATAGTCACTGGATTTTCTTCAATTTACGCCAAATGAGATTGCCGGATCATAGAGCATCTACAGAAGGTACGCTTGTCCCTACCAGGGGCTAATGTCTATAAGCAACATAATCTCTCGAATTTCCTTCAAAAGGAAGTGCCAATGGGTTCGTAAACTTGTCTGAAAAAACAGCGATTAATGATGTTCTTTGACTTTCGTACCAAAAGTCCTGCTTAAGGCTGAATTTGAGGGTACTCCGGCCTCCCGACACAAGTCGGGAGTATTTTTGATTCGCATGCTCACCGCGAGCAGTTTGAGTACTTATGGGTCCGACACGACCAATGACAAAATTATGACCGCTTTAGTGAACATCTGTCCATTCTATGGCAGTCCTTGAAAGTACTTCATTTTCGCGCGCTTTTTGCCCGATTGCCCTAAAATTTCTTGTCCTCTATAGAGGAGATATCGCTTCCACATATATATCGACCGATGCCAGAATGCCCTTTTGTTCTTGGCTTTCACATGCATGAGTTACAAAGATGCCATCCGCTAAAAACAAGGAGAATAAGGCATATAGTCACTGGATTTTCTTCAATTTACGCCCAAATGAGATTGCCCAAATCATAGATTATCCGCAGAAGGTAAATTTGTCCCTACCGGGCTTAATGTCTATAAGCAACATAATCTCTCGAATTTCCTTCAAAATGAAGTGCCAATGGGTTCGTAAACTTGTCTGAAAAAACAGCGATTTAATGATGTTCTTTGACTTTCGTGGCCAAAAAGTCCTGCTTAAGGCTGAATTTGAGGGTACTCCGCTTCTCGCACAAGCGGAAGCGTGGAATATTTTTTATGGGTTCACACGGACCAATGACAAAATTATGACCGCTTTAGTGAACATCCGTCCATTCTATGGCGCCTTGAAAGTACTTCATTTTCTCGTATGCTTTTTGCCTGATTGCCCTAAAATTTCTTGTCCTCTATAGAGGAGATATCGCTTCCACATATATATTGACCGATGCCAGAATGCCCTTTTGTTCTTGGCTTTCACGCGCATGACTTACAAAGATGCCATCCGCGAAAAACAAGGAGAATAAGGCATATAGTCACTGGATTTTCTTCAATTTACGCCAAATTAGATTGCCTCGGATCATAGAGCATCTCGCAAAGGTACATTTGTCCCTAACAAGCGGGCTAATATCTATAAGCAACATCATCTCTCGAATTTCCTTCAAAAGGAAGTGCCAATGGGTTCAAAAACTTGTCTGAAAAACAGCGACGAATGATGTTCTTTGACTTTTAGGGCCAAAAGTCCTGCTTAAGGCTGAATTTGAGGGTACTCCGCATCCTAGCGCAAGCAGTAGTATTTTTGATTCGCACACCGCCATGAAAGCAGTTTGAGTACTTATGGGTCCGACACGGACTCAATGACAAAATTATGACCGCTTTAGTGAACATCTGTCCATTCTATAGCAGTCCTTGAAAGTACTTCATTTTCTCGTGTGCTTTTTGCCCGATTGCCCTAAAATATCTTGTCCTCTATAGAGGAGATATCGCTTCCACATATATATCGACCGATGCCAGAATGCCCTTTTGTTCTTGGCTTTCACGCCGCATGAGTTACAAAGATGCCATCCGCGAAAACAAGGAGAATAAGGCATATAGCCCCGGATTTTCTTCAATTTACGACCAAATGAGATCGCCTTGATCATAGAGCATCCGCAGAAGGTACGCTTGTCCCTACGAGGGGGCTAATGTCTATAAGCAACATAATCTCTCGAATTTCCTTCAAAAGGAAGTGCCAATGGGTTTAGAAACTTGTCTCAAAAACAGCGACGAATGATGTTCTTTGACTTTCGTACAAAAAGTCCCGCTTAAGGCTGAATTTGAGGGTACTCGGCCACCCGACGCAAGCGGGAGTATTTTCGATTCGCATGCTCACCATGAAAGCAGCTTTGAGTACTTATGGGTCTAACACGGACCAATGACAAAATTATGACCGCTTTAGTGAACATCTGTCCATTCTATGGCGTCCTTGAAAGTACTTCATTTTCTCGTCGCTTTTGCTTGATTGCCTAAAATTTCTTGTCCTCTATAGAGGAGATATCGCTTCCACATATATATCGACCGATGCCAGAATGCCCTTTTGTTCTTGGCTTTCACGCCGCATGAGTTACAAAGATGCCATCCGCTAAAAACAAGGAGAATAAGGCATATAGTCACTGGATTTTCTTCAATTTACGCCCAAATGAGATTGCCTTGATCATAGAGCATCTGCAGAAGGTCAATTTGTCCCTACCGGGGGCTAATGTCTATAAGAAACATCATCTCTCAATTTCCTTCAAAAGAAGTGCCAATGGGTTCGTAAACTTGTCTAAAAACAATGATTTAATGATGTTCTTTGACTTTCGTACCAAAAAGTCCTGCTTAAGGCTGAATTTGAGGGTACTCCGGCATCCCGCGCAAGAGGGAGTATTTTTTGATTCACGCTTGCCATGAAAGCAGTTTGAGTACATATGGGTCCGACACGGATTCAATGACAAAATTATGACCGCTTTAGTGAACATCTGTCCATTCTATGGCGCCTTGAAAGTACTTCATTTTCTTGTGCGCTTTTTGCCGATTGCCCTAAAATTTCTTGTCCTCTATAGAGGAGATATCGCTTCCACATATATATCGACCGATGCCAGAATGCCCTTTTGTTCTTGGCTTTCACGCCGCATGAGTTACAAAGATGCCATCCGCCAAAACAAGGAGAATAAGGCATATAGTCACTGGATTTTCTTCAATTTACGGCCAAATGAGATTGCTCGGATCATAGAGCATCTGCAGAAAGGTACATTTGTCCCTACCAGGGGGGCTAATGTCTATAAGCAACATAATCTCTCGAATTTCCTTCAAAAGGAAGTGCCAATGGGTTCGGAAACTTGTCTGAAAAACAATGACGGATGATGTTCTTTGACTTTCGTGGTCAAAAAGTCCTGCTTAAGGCTGAATTTGAGGGTACTCCGCATCCTCGCGCAAGCGGTAGTATTTTTTGATTCGCACGCGCCATGAAAGCATTTTGAGTACTTATGGGTCCGACACGACCAATGACAAAATTATGACCGCTTTAGTGAACATCTGTCCATTCTATGGCGCCCTTGAAAGTACTTCATTTTCTCGTGCGCTTTTTGCCCGATTGCCCCAAAATTTCTTGTCCTCTATAGAGGAGATATCGCTTCCACATATATATTGACCGATGCCATGGCTTTCTTGCTTTCACGCGCATGAGTTACAAAGATGCCATCCGCGAAAACAAGGAGAATAAGGCATATAGTCACCGGATTTTCTTCAATTTATGCCCAAATGAGAATGCCCGGATCATAGAGCATCCGCAGAAGGTACGCTTTGTCCCTACCACGGACTAATGTCTATAAGCAACATAATCTCGTGAATTTCCTTCAAAAGGAAGTGCCAATGGGTTCGTAAACTTGTCTAAAAACGGCGATTTAATGATGTTCTTTGACTTTCGTGCCAAAAAGTCCTGCTTAAGGCTGAATTTGAGGGTACTCCGGCCTCCCGCGCAAGAGGAGAGTATTTTTTGATTCATGCGCTTGCCGAGCAGTTTGAGTACTTATGGGTCCGACACGGATTCCAATGACAAAATTATGACCGCTTTAGTGAACATCTGTCCATTCTATGGCGCCCTTGAAAGTACTTCATTTTCTTGTGCGCTTTTGCATGATTGCCCCAAAATTTCTTGTCCTCTATAGAGGAGATATCGCTTCCACATATATATCGACCGATGCCAGAATGCCCTTTTGTTCTTGGCTTTCACGCCGCATGAGTTACAAAGATGCCATCCGCCGAAAACAAGGAGAATAAGGCATATAGTCACTGGATTTTCTTCAATTTACGGCCAAATGAGATCGCCTTGATCATAGAGCATCCGAGAAAGGTACGCTTGTCCCTACCAGGGGGCTAATGTCTATAAGCAACATAATCTCTCGAATTTCCTTCAAAAGGAAGTGCCAATGGGTTCAAACTTGTCTCAAAAACAATGATTTAATGATGTTCTTTGACTTTCGTGGTCAAAAAGTCCTGCTTAAGGCTGAATTTGAGGGTACTCCGCATCCTCGCAAAGCGGTAGTATATGTTGATTCGCACGCCGCCGAAAGCATTTTGAGTACTTATGGGTCCGACACGACTCAATGACAAAATTATGACCGCTTTAGTGAACATCTGTCCATTCTATGGCGCCCTTGAAAGTACTTCATTTTCTCGCGCGCTTTTGCTGATTGCCCTAAAATTTCTTGTCCTCTATAGAGGAGATATCGCTTCCACATATATATTAACCGATGCCATGGCTTTCACGCTTTCACGCATGAGTTACAAAGATGCCATCCGCGAAAAACAAGGAGAATAAGGCATATAGTCACTGGATTTTCTTCAATTTATGCCCAAATGAGAATGCCCGGATCATAGAGCATCCGCAGAAGGTACGTTTGTCCCTACCACGGACTAATGTCTATAAGCAACATAATCTCGTGAATTTCCTTCAAAAGGAAGTGCCAATGGGTTCGTAAACTTGTCTAAAAAACGCATTTAATGATGTTCTTTGACTTTCGTGCCAAAAAGTCCGCTTAAGGCTGAATTTGAGGGTACTCCGCCTCTTGGCGCAAGCGGGAGTATTTTTTGATTCGCATGCTGCCATGAGCACTTTGAGTACTTATGGGTCCGACACGGACCAATGACAAAATTATGACCGCTTTAGTGAACATCTGTCCATTCTATGGCGTCCTTGAAAGTACTTCATTTTCTCGCATGCTTTTTGCCGATTGCCTCAAAATTTCTTGTCCTCTATAGAGGAGATATCGCTTCCACATATATATCGACCGATGCCGGAATGCCCTTTTGTTCTTGGCTTTCACGCGCATGAGTTACAACATGCCATCCGCGAAAACAAGGAGAATAAGGCATATAGCAGCTGGATTTTCTTCAATTTACGGCCAAATGAGATTGCCCGGATCATAGAGCATCTGCAGAAAGGTACGCTTGTCCCTACCAGGGGGGCTAATGTCTATAAGCGACATAATCTCTCGAATTTCCTTCAAAAGGAAGTGCCAATGGGTTCTGAAACTTGTCTGAAAAACAGCGACGGATGATGTTCTTTGACTTTCAGAGTCAAAAAGTCCTGCTTAAGGCTGAATTTGAGGGTACTCCAGGTATCCTGGCGCAAGCGGGTAGTATTTGTTGGACTCGCACGCTCGCCGCGAGCATTTTGAGTACTTATGGGTCCGACACGGACTTCGAATGACAAAATTATGACCGTTTTAGTGAACATCTGTGCATTCTATGGCAGTCCTTGAAAGTACTTCATTTTCTCGTGCGCTTTTTGCCTGATTGCCCCAAAATTTCTTGTCCTCTATAGAGGAGATATCGTTTCCACATATATATTGACCGATGCCATGGCTTTCACGCGCATGAGTTATAGCATGCCATCCGGCGAAAACAAGGAGAATAAGGCATATAGCCGCTGGATGTTCTTCAATTTATGCCCAAATGAGAATGCCCGGATCATAGAGCATCTGCAGAAAGGTACGTTTGTCCCTACCACGGGACTAATGTCTATAAGCAACATCATCTCGTGAATTTCCTTCAAAAGGAAGTGCCAATGGGTTCAGAAACTTGTCTAAAAAACGGCGACGAATGATTTTCTTTGACTTTCAGGCCAAAAAGTCCCGCTTAAGGCTGAATTTGAGGGTACTCCAGGCCTCTTGGCGCAAGAGGGGAGTATTTGTTTGATTCGCGCGCTTGTCGGGAGCAGTTTGAGTACTTATGGGTCCGACACGGACTCCGAATGACAAAATTATGGCCGTTTTAGTGAACATCTGTCCATTCTATGGCAGTCCTTGAAAGTACTTCATTTTCTCATGCGCTTTTTGCTGATTGCCCTAAAATTTCTTGTCCTCTATAGAGGAGATATCGCTTCACATATATATCGACCGATGCCAGAATGCCCTTTTGTTCTTGGCTTTCATGCGCATGAGTTACAACATGCCATCCGCGAAAACAAGGAGAATAAGGCATATAGTCACTGGATTTTCTTCAATTTACGGCCAAATGAGATCGCCTTGATCATAGAGCATCTCGCAGAAGGTACGCTTGTCCCTACCAGGGGCTAATGTCTATAAGCAACATAATCTCTCAATTTCCTTCAAAAGGAAGTGCCAATGGGTTCGTAAACTTGTCTCGAAAAACAATGACGAATGATGTTCTTTGACTTTCAGGGTCAAAAAGTCCTCCTTAAGGCTGAATTTGAGGGTACTCCGGGTATCCTGGCGCAAGCGGGTAGTATTTGTTGGATTCGCACGCTCGCCGCGAGCATTTTGAGTACTTATGGGTCCGACACGGACTCCGAATGACAAAATTATGACCGTTTTAGTGAACATCTGTCCATTCTATGGCGTCCTTGAAAGTACTTCATTTTCTCGTGCGCTTTTTGCCGATTGCCCCAAAATTTCTTGTCCTCTATAGAGGAGATATCGCTTCACATATATATTGACCGATGCCAGAATGCCCTTTTGTTCTTGGCTTTCACGCCATGATTAGTTACAAAGATGCCATCCGCAAAAACAAGGAGAACCAGGCATATAGTCACTGGATTTTCTTCAATTTACGCCAAATGAGATTGCCTGATCATAGAGCATCCGCATAAAGGTACATTTGTCCCTACCGGGGCTAATGTCTATAAGCAACATAATCTCAAATTTCCTTCAAAAGGAAGTGCCAATGGGTTCGTAAACTTGTCTGAAAAATAGCGATTTAATGATGTTCTTTGACTTTCGTGGCCAAAATATCCTGCTTAAGGCTGAATTTGAGGTACTCCGGCCTCTTGGCGGAAGCGTGGAGTATTTTTGATTCGCAGCCATGAAAGCAGTTTGAGTACTTATGGGTCCGACACGGATCCAATGACAAAATTATGACCGCTTTAGTGAACATCTGTCCATTCCATGGCGCCCTTGAAAGTACTTCATTTTCTCGTGGGCTTTTTGCCTGATTGCTCTAAAATTTCTTGTCCTCTATAGAGGAGATATCGCTTCCACATATATATCGACCGATGCTAGAATGCCTTTTGTTCTTTGCTTTCACGCCGCATGAGTTACAAAGATGCCATCCGCGAAAACAAGGAGAATAAGGCATATAGTCACTGATTTTCTTCAATTTATGCCCAAATGAGATTGCCTTGATCATAGAGCATCCGCAGAAGGTACGCTTGTCCCTACTAGGGGCTAATGTCTATAAGCAACATCATCTCTCGAATTTCCTTCAAAAGGAAGTGCCAATGGGTTCGTAAACTTGTCTAAAAAACAAATGATTTAATGATGTTCTTTGACTTTCGTGGCAAAAGGTCCTGCTTAAGGTTGAATTTGAGGGTACTCCGGACTCTCCGCCGCAAGAGGGGAGTATTTTTGATTCAAGGCTTGCATGAGCAGGTTGAGTACTTATGGGTCCGACACGGACTCCAAATGACAAAATTATGACTGTTTTAGTGAACATCTGTCCATTCTATGGCAGTCCTTGAAAGTACTTCATTTTCTTGTGCGCTTTTTGCATGATTGCCCAAAATTTCTTGTCCTCTATAGAGGAGATTTCGTTTCCACATATATATTGACCGATGCCAGGAATGCCCTTTTGTTCTTGGCTTTCATGCGCATGAGTTACAAAGATGCCATCCGCGAAAACAAGGAGAATAAGGCATATAGTCACTGGATTTTCTTCAATTTACGGCCAAATGAGATCGCCTGATCATAGAGCATCCGCAGAAGGTACGCTTTGTCCCTACCAGGGGGCTAATGTCTATAAGCAACATAATCTCTCGAATTTCCTTCAAAAGGAAGTGCCAATGGGTTCGTAAACTTGTGTGAAAAACAATGACAAATGATGTTCTTTGACTTTCGTACCAAAAAGTCCTGCTTAAGGCTTAATTTGAGGGTACTTCGGCCTCCCGACGCAAGCGGGAGTATTTTTGATTCGCATGCTCGCCATGAGCAGTTTGAGTACTTATGGGTCCGACACGGACCAATGACAAAATTATGAGACGCTTTAGTGAACATCTGTCCATTCTATGGCGCCCTTGAAAGTACTTCATTTTCTTGTGCGCTTTTGCTCGATTGCCTCAAAATTTCTTGTCCTCTATAGAGGAGATATCGCTTCCACATATATATTGACCGATGCCAGAATGCCCTTTTGTTCTTGGCTTTCACGCACATGAGTTACAAAGATGCCATCCGCGAAAACAAGGAGAATAAGGCATATAGTCGCTGGATTTTCTTCAATTTACGGCCAAATGAGATTGCCTTGATCATAGAGCATCCGCAGAAGGTACATTTTTCCCTACCGGGGGCTAATGTCTATAAGCAACATAATCTCTCGAATTTCCTTCAAAAGTAAGTGCCAATGGGTTCGTAAACTTGTCTCAAAAAATAGCGATTTAATGATGTTCTTTGACTTTCGTACAAAAAATCATGCTTAAGGCTGAATTTGAGGTACTCGGCCTCTTGGCGGAAGCGTGAGTATTTTTGATTCACATTCGCCATGAAAGCAGTTTGAGTACTTATGGGTCCGACACGGATCCAATGACAAAATTATGACCGCTTTAGTGAACATCTGTCCATTCCATGGCGCCCTTGAAAGTACTTCATTTTCTCGCGCTTTTTTGCCCGATTGCCCTAAAATTTCTTGTCCTCTATAGAGGAGATATCGCTTCCACATATATATCGACCGATGCTAGAATGCCCTTTTGTTCTTTGCTTTCACGCGCATGAGTTACAAAGATGCCATCCGCGAAAACAAGGAGAATAAGGCATATAGCCGCTGGATTTTCTTCAATTTATGCCCAAATGAGATTGCCTTGATCATAGAGCATCCGCAGAAGGTACGCTTGTCCCTACTAGGGGCTAATGTCTATAAGCAACATCATCTCTCGAATTTCCTTCAAAAGGAAGTGCCAATGGGTTCGTAAACTTGTCTAAAAACAAATGATTTAATGATGTTCTTTGACTTTCAGGCCAAAAGTCCCGCTTAAGGTTGAATTTGAGGGTACTCCGGACTCCTGCAAAGAGGGGAGTATTTTTTGATTCGCAGGCTTGCCATGAGCAGTTTGAGTACTTATGGGTCCGACACGGACTCAAATGACAAAATTATGACCGCTTTAGTGAACATCTGTCCATTCTATGGCGTCCTTGAAAGTACTTCATTTTCTCGTGCGCTTTTGCATGATTGCCTAAAATTTCTTGTCCTCTATAGAGGAGATATCGCTTCCACATATATATTGACCGATGCCAGAATGCCCTTTGTTCTTGGCTTTCACGCGCATGAGTTACAAAGATGCCATCCGCAAAAACAAGGAGAATAAGGCATATAGTCACTGGATTTTCTTCAATTTACGCCAAATGAGATTGCCTTGATCATAGAGCATCCGCAGAAGGTACGCTTTGTCCCTACCAGGGGGGCTAATGTCTATAAGCAACATAATCTCTCGAATTTCCTTCAAAAGGAAGTGCCAATGGGTTCAGAAACTTGTGTGAAAAACAGCGACAAATGATGTTCTTTGACTTTCAGGGCCAAAAAGTCCTGCTTAAGGCTTAATTTGAGGGTACTTCGGGCCTCCCGACGCAAGCAGGGAGTATTTTCTGGATTCGCATGCTCGCCGCGAGCAGTTTGAGTACTTATGGGTCCGACACGGACTCCGAATGACAAAATTATGAGACGTTTTAGTGAACATCTGTCCATTCTATGGCGCCCTTGAAAGTACTTCATTTTCTTGTGCGCTTTTTGCCTGATTGCCTCAAAATTTCTTGTCCTCTATAGAGGAGATATCGTTTCCACATATATATTGACTGATGCCAGGAATGCCCTTTTGTTCTTGGCTTTCACGCACATGAGTTACAAAGATGCCATCCGCGAAAACAAGGAGAACCAGGCATATAGTCGCTGGATTTTCTTCAATTTACGCCAAATGAGATTGCCTTGATCATAGAGCATCCGCAGAAGGTACATTTTTCCCACCGGGGGCTAATGTCTATAAGCAACATAATCTCGAATTTCCTTCAAAAGTAAGTGCCAATGGGTTCGTAAACTTGTCTCAAAAATAGCGATTTAATGATGTTCTTTGACTTTCAGGCCAAAAATCCTGCTTAAGGCTGAATTTGAGGTACTCGGCCTCTCTTGGCGAAGCGTGAGTATTTTTGATTCACACGCCGCCATGAGCAGTTTGAGTACTTATGGGTCCGACACGGATCCAATGACAAAATTATGACCGCTTTAGTGAACATCTGTCCATTCTATGGCGCCCTTGAAAGTACTTCATTTTCTCGCGCTTTTTGCCCGATTGCCTAAAATTTTTGTCCTCTATAGAGGAGATATCGCTTCCACATATATATCGACCGATGCTAGAATGCCCTTTTGTTCTTTGCTTTCACGCCGCATGAGTTACAAAGATGCCATCCGCGAAAACAAGGAGAATAAGGCATATAGTCACTGGATTTTCTTCAATTTATGCCCAAATGAGATTGCCTGGATCATAGAGCATCTGCAGAAGGTACGCTTGTCCCTACTAGGGGCTAATGTCTATAAGCAACATCATCTCTCAATTTCCTTCAAAAGGAAGTGCCAATGGGTTCAAAACTTGTCTAAAAACAAATGATTTAATGATGTTCTTTGACTTTCAGGCCAAAAGTCCCGCTTAAGGTTGAATTTGAGGGTACTCCGGACTCCCGCGCAAGAGGGGAGTATTTTTTGATTCGCACGCTTGCCATGAGCAGTTTGAGTACTTATGGGTCCGACACGGACCAATGACAAAATTATGACCGCTTTAGTGAACATCCGTCCATTCTATGGCGTCCTTGAAAGTACTTCATTTTCTCGTGCGCTTTTGCATGATTGCCTAAAATTTCTTGTCCTCTATAGAGGAGATTTCGCTTCCACATATATATTGACCGATGCCAGAATGCCCTTTTGTTCTTGGCTTTCATGCGCATGAGTTACAGCATGCCATCCGCGAAAACAAGGAGAATAAGGCATATAGTCACTGGATTTTCTTCAATTTACGCCAAATGAGATTGCCCGGATCATAGAGCATCTGCAGAAAGGTATGTTTGTCCCTACCAGGGGGGCTAATGTCTATAAGCAACATAATCTCTCGAATTTCCTTCAAAAGGAAGTGCCAATGGGTTCAGAAACTTGTGTGAAAAACAGCGACAAATGATGTTCTTTGACTTTCAGGGCCAAAAAGTCCTGCTTAAGGCTTAATTTGAGGGTACTCCGGGCCTCCTGACGCAAGCAGGGAGTATTTTCTGGATTCGCATGCTCGCCGCGAGCAGTTTGAGTACTTATGGGTCCGACACGGACTCCGAATGACAAAATTATGAGACGTTTTAGTGAACATCTGTCCATTCTATGGCAGTCCTTGAAAGTACTTCATTTTCTTGTGCGCTTTTTGCCTGATTGCCTCAAAATTTCTTGTCCTCTATAGAGGAGATATCGTTTCCACATATATATTGACTGATGCCAGGAATGCCCTTTTGTTCTTGGCTTTCACGCACATGAGTTACAAAGATGCCATCCGCGAAAAACAAGGAGAATAAGGCATATAGCCGCTGGATTTTCTTCAATTTACGCCAAATGAGATTGCCTTGATCATAGAGCATCCGCAGAAGGTACATTTTTCCCTACCGGGGCTAATGTCTATAAGCAACATAATCTCTTGAATTTCCTTCAAAAGTAAGTGCCAATGGGTTCGTAAACTTGTCTCAAAAAATAGCGATTTAATGATGTTCTTTGACTTTCGTACCAAAAATCCTGCTCAAGGCTGAATTTGAGGTACTCCGCCTCTTGGCGGAAGCGTGAGTATTTTTGATTCACATACCGCCATGAGCAGTTTGAGTACTTATGGGTCCGACACGGATCCAATGACAAAATTATGACCGCTTTAGTGAACATCTGTCCATTCCATGGCGCCCTTGAAAGTACTTCATTTTCTCGTCCGCTTTTGCTACCGATTGCCCTAAAATTTCTTGTCCTCTATAGAGGAGATATCGCTTCCACATATATATCGACCGATGCTAGGAATGCCCTTTTGTTCTTTGCTTTCACGCCGCATGAGTTACAAAGATGCCATCCGCGAAAACAAGGAGAATAAGGCATATAGTCATCTGATTTTCTTCAATTTATGCCCAAATGAGATTGCCTTGATCATAGAGCATCTGCAGAAGGTACGCTTGTCCCGACTAGGGGCTAATGTCTATAAGCAACATCATCTCTCGAATTTCCTTCAAAAGGAAGTGCCAATGGGTT